>JXPG01030480.1:537-20653 GCA_001015175.1 Megaselia abdita
AAAACCAAACATCAGATACTTTTCATTACTATTTTTGAAAATTTTATGAAAACTAGTGAATATTTTTTCCTCAAAACGAAAAATGTTGAGCTCAAAATTGACATTTTTCATCATATTTTTGAAAAAGTATCTTTGGTTTGGTTTGATTGAATCAGAAGAAGTATCTGGAAACGATTCGATTAAAAAAATTTTGTTTTTATTTTTCTGGGGAAAATGAAATTCTATCTGGCAGTTTTGCACTAGTCGATCTGAGGGGTCGTTTTTTGAGAAAATTTTATATTTTTTGTGTAGATATAATATAAAGTATCTATTGGATGTGGAGAACCAAACATTATAGTTTTAAACATATAATACACATTAATAAATATTTTAAATCTTCTTATTTATTTTTGTGATAAATTAACATCTAGAACAGTATATAATATATGAAAAGACAAAAAATATATACTTTTTCTATTGAAGTATCAACAAATATAAAAAATATAAGACATTTAAACAACATTTAGGTGACTTTATTCGTTTCACCTTTTTCCTAGCAAAGTACTTTCGACTCTTGCTCCTTGAAGGACTTTCAAAGTCTTCGTTACTCTCATTGGAAGACGAATCCTTTCGGATTGACAAAAATGGTGACAAGTATGAGCGGTATAGTCACAGGCTGTGAACGAAACGGATTTATTTTATCGGATGGAGTCCTTGGCAAGTAGGCTGAATAACGACATTAGTCTGAAAGGAAAAATGTAAATCTAAACGTAATCCTTATCAAGTAGGCTGCCTAGTGACCTACCAAGGATATTTTTATCGGACTGATCCCGAAATAAAAATATATAAGGACTTACTTTAGTAAAGTGATGTATTTGTAATGTGGGTAAATGCTTGGCCCGTCACAGGATTTAAAAGTCCTGTTGGGGATTAATGGTTACTGGAACATATCATCTTTACGTTCTTTAACTGAACTCTACAAAGGTTGGAACAGAATATAGTATAGAACAGACAATAGTGTTAGGATTACAGTCTTTATGTTATGTTTTCCAATTGCTCAAAATTCGTGGAGTAATTAAAATAAAATCTAATTAAAATCCAGTTTGCACGCATATTACTACCAGTAATTAAATGTCACTTGTGCAGAATGGAAAGTTCTCTCAACTGAAATGTGAACTCCTCCACGAAATTTTCATATATACTACTTTGCTTCTATCAGTACGAGGAAATCAAAAAGACTTAAGGCACGAACTCCAAGTACATTTTACTTCTTTTTCATTGACTAGAGTTCGTAGCTTAAGTCTTTATCAGTTTGATGTCTAGAGTTCATAGCTTAAGTCTTTTTTTTCTAAACTATACGGACTAACTCTAACAAGAAATGACAGATTATCCATGACAACATTTCAATAAATCTTTCCATTTATTACATTGAACATATAAAAGACATTCATTGAGAAATATATGTATCTAGGAATACAAGATTTCTCGATGTAGTTTTGGCAAGCCCAGCTAATTTGCATTAGAGGATGATGTTCTGTAATATATAAGGGATCCATATCTTTTAAAAAAAATACTTCTGTTATATTAGATTCATTAGTGAAAGCTAGATTAATTAACTTGTAATTTGAATGAAATTGTTGACCTGATGGAAGTTAAAGCCAACTGGAATATGTCATATTCATTAAACCTAGATTGAATACTCTAAAAGAACAGATGATAGTATTAAAAAATAAAAAAAAAAAAATAAAGCCTTAGCTAAACATGGAAATCGACCATGGACAGTTATGCTCAAAGATCTAACTTCAATACGACAGATAATTGGGAAAGCAGAGTTTCAAGCAGTCTACCACCATCTTTTAGAGAGCAAGAGAAGAATAGTACTTGATAATAGAATTCTCAATGGGATGAGTAAGTTCATGCATTCCAAAAATACATGAAGAGAAACTAAGATGAAGCTGAACATTGCGCCTCTGTAGCTTGTGGTAGTGAATGGTGGAGTCTTAATATATTTGTTCTTCGAATGATCTATGGTCCGGTCCTCATTGACATAGAGTAGTAGAGCAATTACAATGAGAAGTTATATTCCATACGCCAACAACACGAAGTCTTGAAATAATTAAAAAATACGAATGATTACCTGAAAAAAGGTACTGCCTAATGCTTTCCAACTCGATCCAGGATCCTAAATTCTCTTCTCCAGATTTCCGTCTACTTAGTTAGAATGTTTTCAATCTATATCTCAATTAAGAACCTGTAAACGAAAAAGACTAAAGCCGCGAACTCCATAGTCTAGTATTTCTGTATATTTTACTTCTTTTTCGTTGACTAGAGTTCGTGTCTTGAGTCTCCAAGGAGGCTTTATTTTTAGGGGGTTTTATTTCAATTCATTAAGTCCACTAATCTTCACAACCTTTCTTGATAAGTAATCAATCCAGTAAATCTCTTAATTAGGCAAAAGCTCGGGCGCCATTCAGTGCTTCAAAATTAGGAAAATTCTTATATTCAGAATCAAGTCTGTCTCCGTTCTTGCTTAAGACTATGGCAAGATTTGATATAAGAGAAATGTTGGATCTTAGAAGATCAGCATGCGTATTGTAAAGGGAGGTCAACAGGAACAGCGACATACCAAGTTGTAAGTTTCTAGGATGATTGTCTTGGGAAGAAAGAGTTTTCTTAGACATTGAGAGGTTATTGATATGATTGAGGTAAGGAATTACAATTTAAGAAGAATTTATTTCAGGACAGGTAGTAGTTCAAGAAGAATGGCTCAGGTAAATATTGAGGAGCTAGACTCCACAGTTGGATACAGACTACACTGCGTAGAGGACGTGGTAAATATTTTCTGTGAATGTCCTGTGTTAAAAAGACTCCTAAACCACCCATCGAAAGAGATTGGTGCTAAGGACATCACGAAGTTTGTCAAAGATATATCTTCTTTGACTAAGGTTCTTGTCTTGAGTCTTTTTCAAATTGCGGCCTGGCGGTCTTAATATAAGAGGTTTTGTTTAAGCTCTCATCACATCATTATGAAAGGAAAATTCTAAACAAATTCCATAGCTCTAGAGACATTTAAATTGCTGTGTATTTTAGATATTTCGCGGTTAATTTAGTTAAAGCCCTTCTTTCAAAAACCAGACAATCAAAGTGTGAAGTCGTTAGTAATCAACTATATAAGAATTTTAAAAAAATATATACAAAAAACCGTTGCAGTTCCCTCATACCTGAAACATTCTTCCATTGTGATGGTCTCCTTTTTCATTACCAATTTTCAATTTCCTCTAGAAAAAAAACGGTAATTTTTTCTAAAAAAAATAAGGGTAACGAAGAATATTTTTTATTGTTTTTTCTTATTATTTTTCCCTCAAACATTTTTTTTACGCATCCTTCAAGGACACTATATTGTTGGTTTATCTTCTCCTTTCCTTCTAAGGCTGCGTAATATTTATAACGTGTTTTATGGTGGTTGCTGCTGCTTCGTTGTTATCTTTTTAACGGCTTTATGCTAAAAAAACATAACAATTTCTAAGACTGTTTCAAATACAAAGTGTTTCCAGGAATTGGTCAGACAGGTAGGGAGAGGAGTGTGGAAAGGATGCAAAATAGCCTGAGATAAAAAATAGGCAGGTAGATGTTTTTGATTTAGATTTTTTAGTTTTATGATGAACCAAAGTCAGATCAGTTTTTTTCGGTCTTGATGTTCTTTTTATGGGTTTTTAGTTTGAAATTTGCATACCTTTTTGAGAGACTTTTTTCTTGTTTTATAGTTTTATGAGAGGAAAGGGAGTGAAATACAATATAATTTGCATACCACGACATGACATTTTTTATGTGGGTTTGAAAGGGAGTGAGTTTCGCTTTATTAGTTCTTGGAAGTGTCTTCAAAACGTTTTTACTAATTTGTTTTAAATGAGGGTAGGAATAAGCAAAACTTCTACGCATAAAATAAAATTCTAGTCAAGAAAAATCAATAAAATCTCCATATATTCCAACCGATAACTAATTGCTATCCACCCAAATGTTGCCATAGTCATCAGAAACTTTGCATAACTTCCTCACACACTCTCTCTTCCATTCAAATCCTTAAGAAAAAGAAATAAATCTCCCTTTTGTCTTTATACGTTATAACAGGATTAGATCTCCCTCATCTCCCAAGATGCATACATAATTAGTGAAACTATTGACAATCTAACTAGTTTATACGTCTACGTCCTTCCCACCCTCATTAACAGTCGAACAGACAGACGAAAGAATACAGAATCAGACTAACGAAGAGAACACAATATCACCCATGAAAATCTCAACAGTTGTCATCCATCCTCCTCTCGTTCACAATCTATAGGCTATGCTAAATGTATCTACTAGATTTGTATATGTATCTATAGCTATAGAATATGTATCTATATCACCATCAATGCTTTCCATTTGTTGGATGAAATGAAAAATCTTTAAAATTGAAAAAGGGGGTAATTTATTTGATCGATCGATGAAATTGTGTCATATTGAATGGCTCTCACAGATACAGAAATGGAGGAAAAGAGGATGCTTGTGTAATATAGTTTAATTGAATGGAAGGCATCGCGAGGCGAGGCTTTGTTGGGTATTTGAATTTATGGTTTATAAAGGTAGATGGATATAGATAGATTTGTGAATAGATAGACGAAAAACAGACGGACAGACAGACATCATTTTAAAATTCTTATCACCTAAAACTTAACCAAAAGTAAACAGAAAAACCTCTCATTATAATTGAAATTGTATGTAAAATAGAGAACGAAATCTTATCAATGCCATCATTCAATTTGGGGTGAACATCAGAAATCGAACGAAGAAAATATACATAACTGTTAAACAAATACAAATATTTGTACTTATTTTTAATTAATTTTTCAAATATTTCATTTCGGTTTTCCCTTTTAATATTTCAATTTCTCGCGCCTAAAAGATCAGAACATGCGAAGTTTTAAATTCCGCCCCTTTATTTTCAATATATACTATTTTTTTGTATTCTGTGATGTGATGCGATGGTACAGATTACTGACTGGGTACGTAATACGTATTCATTTCGACGTCTAATTATATAGATTGTGTGTATGTTTAGTAATATAATGTAGAGTAGATTACAATCTGTTTGAATAAAATCATTTTTATTTTATTTTATGTTCGTTTTCTTCTTTTTAGCACGATATATTCTTTGGTTTTAAATTTCTTTAGAACTTTTTTTTTATTAATTGGGAAATGGGTTTATTTGGAAAATTGGAAAATGTCTTAATATTTTGTTCGATTGTTGTTTGTTTGGGTTTTTGGGATTTGGATGATGAAGCAGGGTTTGAAGTTAACGAGAGTGACTTTAATTTATATAGCAGAAAGGAGCTCTAAAAACTTAACAAAACATATACTTTGATACTTTTTAACAAAACTTACAATTTCCGGATTTCTATTATAAAACTTTATTTCAAAATGTTATCTTATAGTTTTTAGATTTTTTCTTTGAATTCAGGAATTTCCCAATTTAATCGGGTTTTTTAAATTTTAAATTTTAAATTTATAAAATCAGTTTAAAGGTATTAAACATTTTAGCAAACATTTCTGATACACAAAAAAAAAATGTTAAAAGATTTTAAAACTTTCGGAGTTTTATTACACTTTAAAAAAAAGTTGTAAAATTTATTTGGTTTTCAAAATAAAAATTAAAGAAAAATAAAATTTAAAAAAAATTATACAATTTTTGAAATATTTAAATTTATATTAAAAAGTTCATTTATATGAAACATTAATAAAGGCTTCCTAAATTACTGCAAACGTGGTTGAAAATACGAAACATTTACTCTTAATTTAGAAAAAATAAATATTTTGTAAGTTTTATCAAATGAACCTTAAAAGTAGTGAGAAATCTTTCACTTTATTCATTTGGAAGGATTTTTTTCTTGCATTTTATTTCAACTTCGAGAAAACTCTTCAACATTTTAAACATGTTAAATTATTTTGAGTACATAATTTTAAATTATTAGATATCGTTAAGTTCTAAAAAAAATACTTTTTAAAGTTGCTTATATTTTCTTTTACTGTTCTTAATATTTGATCGTTTTGGAGTTTATATTCTTATTTTTTTTAAATACTTTTTATTTACTATAATTTTTAAAAATTTTATTTTTTATGTATATTTTTTTCTTCTTAATTTGTTTTAGTATTTATTCTTTTTAAACGATTTTTTTTATTCTTGTTTTATTTTTAATTTTTGTTTGAGTTTTTTATATTATTTTTGTTACTACTAAGTTTTAACCAATTCTCTATTTTTGTTCTTAATTATTGTTGGTATTTGTTTAATTAATCGTAGTATTATTTTTACAATTTTTGTTTATGGTTTGTTTGTGACTTTAAATATTTTATGTTATTTATTTTATTATGAAGTTTTATTTAATATAACTTTGTAATATTTTTGTTCTTAATTTTCTATTATTTTTAGTTTTTTTTATTTTTTGAGTAAATTGACACTAATTGTGGTCGCGAAAACTTCGGCCATTTCGAAACAGGTATGAATTTAAAAGATTCAAATATTGAAGAAAAATCGTTATTAATTATCAGAATAATAAAGTTTATTAAACAAATTTGTATAATCTATGCCAAGTAAAGATTCTTAAAAGTGCTGGAGAAATATATCTAGTAGACGAGCAAAATACGACCTTTCTGAATTAGGGCGAACTTGGTTGAAAATACGAAATATTTTATCTAAATTAAAAAAAAAAATAAATTTTGTAAGTTTTCTTGCGCTTTCTCGAATAAACCTAACAAATAATACATTTTTTAAGAGAGAAAATTTATTCTTGTTTTTTGTTGTATGGTATTAAGTTTTAAAATTAAGCAAAATTATTTAGAAAACTCAATTTTAAATTGTAGCTTTTTTGATGTATATTATATTCTAGATACAAAAATACTTAAATTAATAGTTTACAATATACTATATTATATTTAACTCTTTTTTATTTTTTTTATTAGTTTCTGTTGTTTTATTATTTTTTAATTTAGTTTTATTTTGTTCTATTAGTTTTGTTTGTTATTTATTTTTTCGTAGATATTTTTGTTTGTTTAATTATCTTTTATGTTTTTATTTTGTTGAATTCTTCGTTGTTTGATTTTTATTTCTTTTGAGATTGTTTTTTGAATATTATTTCTTTACGTTTGATTCTAAAGTTTTATTAAATTTTGTAATATTTCTCTTCTTAATTTCTTTAGTCTTTAATTTTATTTAGTTTTAGTATTCATTCTTTTCTCGTTTCTTTTTAATTTAAGTTATTTTTACTTTCATTAATGTTTGTGCTTAGTAAGTCTTAAAGTTTCTTTTGTAATTTTTAATATTTTTGTTCTAAATTTTTTAGTATTTCTAGTTTTTGTGCTTTGTTGGATTCCTCGTTGCATTATTTTTCAATTTTTGAGTTAATGTAAACTAATTACTTCACAATCAAATTTCTTCTGTGGCCAAGTCAAATACGGACTTTCTGAATTAGGCCAAACGTGGTTTCAAATACAAAATATTTACTCAGAATTTAGAAAAGAAAAATATATTTTTGAGTTTTCTCGAATAAACCTAGCAAACAATAATGATTTTTTTCATTTGATTCAATTGGAATAGAACAAATTGATTCTTGCTTTTGATGATTTTTACTTCTGTTTAAGTTAAGTCTTAAAGTTATAAAGAAGCTAAATTATTTAAAAAACTCTATTTGTAATTGTAATTTTTCTTTTTTTCATTAAATTCTTAAAAAAAAAATCTTTAAAAAAAACTTTTTAAAGAATTGTGTTAAGAATGAATGAACAAATTAGATTATTATAAAAACAAAGAATTTAGTATAGTTTATAATATTTAATATATAGTTTTTTTAAGTATTTCCGAATCAAGCTAATTTAAGGATTTCTCATTTTTGAAAATTCATAATCTTAGGTTTTTGATTCTGTTAAAGGGCAATCTTTTTGTTTTAAATTTTTAGAATTACCTCTTGTTTTTACATTTATTTTGTGGTTTTATTTGTAACAAATTTACGTTATATTGTTTTAGTCTTTTTTTTATTTTTTTGTAGAAATTATTATTTATTTTATTTTTCGTTTATATTTTATTTGTTGTTATTTGTTTGAATCCTCGTTATTTTATTTTTTTGTATTTTTACTTCTTTTATGTTTGTGTTTTGAAATTTCTTGTTCTTAATTTTATTTCTTGTTTTATTTTTAATTAAATTGTTTCTTGTAGTTTTAATTTTTTGTAATGTGTTGAATATTTGAAATTTTTTAAATTTCAGCTGTGATTGTTTTTAATATTATTTCTTTATGTTTTATTATAAAGTAATATTTTCTTTCTTTATTTGCTTATTTTTAGTATTTATTCTTATGTAATGGTATTTGTTTTATTCTTCGTTGTTTAATTTTAATTTTATTGAATTTTGTTTTTAAATTTTAACTTTTTTTTAGTTGTTTGTGTTGAATATTTGTTTATAAAGTTTTATAAAGTTTTGTAATATTTTCCTTCTTAATTTGTTTAGTATTTTATTTATTTTCAGTATTTATTATTTTTAATTGTTAATTTTGGTATTTTTTTTTTAGTTTTACTACACTTTTATGTTTTTGTTTAATATTGGGTCGCTTTGTTCTTTCTTTCGTGATTTGTTTAATATTATTTCTTTGTTTCCTATATAGTTATTAAGTTTTATTTAATTTTTTTTTTTTTCTTTTTTTACTTTAATAATTGTTTGTGCTTAATATTTGTAGTTCACAAAGTTTCTTTTGTTTTATTATTACTTCTTTAATTATTTCGTGTTAAGTTTTTGTTCATCTTATAGTTTCTTTTGATATTTGGATTGATTTTCACTCTTAAATTGTATTTCTTTTTTATACACACAGTCATTTGCGTCTAGAAAAGTAACCGAAAATTCCAGTTTTCAATTGCACAAGTATTTCTCTTAATTTCAAATCAAAAAACTAAATTTTCAGAATATCTATCTTTGAATTTTTTGATGAATGAGAGACTTAACTTTCAATGCGTCAAAGATTTGGGTTTGAGGTACTCTTCTTAAATGAAAATCGGTTAATGATGGAGTTTTATTAATTTGTGTGTACTTATTTTATCCATTCGCATTTCAAAAATGGATATTGAGAACACTTGAAAAAATGTAAACCAATAAAAATTTGAGCTTCCGTATTTTATTTAATCAAACGTAACGTTAGCCTTAACGTAACAAAAAGCAGACAATTTTCTATTACAGACTTCATTGAAGTTAAGCAATATCGGATCACTCTTTTCACTTTGCATAAGGAACATACATATTTTAACTTTATATATTAGATTACACTGGAAAACAAAATAAATAGCGAAATTCGCTAAAAATTAGCAGTCAATTATAGTAATAGTCAATAAATTTAGTAATTTTTCCAATTAAGTGTAGCAAATTTCACTTCAAAATTAAATGGTCAAATTTCGATTTTAGCGAATTAAGTAGTGAAATTCGCTAAAATTTTATAATTTTTTCCAGCAAGTTGTTTTTTGTCTAGACGATATTTTAAAGCCAAGGGTTTAGGTTGGATTCTTCCCATTTCATTTGTATTTTTTTTATAAATTTAATACAAAAACTAACAATGAGTCAAAGTGATAGATAGGGGAGTTTGAATCCATTGAATGTATAAGCTTTTGTATATCGATACCAACTCACACAAAAGACAACTTTTTACCAAAAATGTTCATGTTTAGACTGACGATCGAACTCAGAAACGTCAAGACGGTCTTTCGTTTTTATATGAATACTTATTGGGAATGGGGAATAATTAGAAATCTGTAATTTATTCTATTGAGATTATTCGATTACCGATCGTAAATTTCACGTTGTCAAATATTCATATAGGAGTTAAGCCAAAGAATCTACAACTCTTTCCTTAGAACCCTTCCATTCAATATTCAACAGCTTTCCTATAATATTTCCGTTACATCTTTTCCAAAACTCTTCAAGAATGAAAGTAAAGGAACATTAAGAAAACAATGTCCTTAAACAATTAGCAACAACTTCCTCCTTGTTAAACCAACAAGAAGCGACCCCTTTGAACGACTTTTTAATGATCCCTCAAAACACACCATCCAACAATCCTTTCAATTCAATATCAATAAACCGAATACCGATTTGAAGAGGTCACCATCGGAAGCATCCCTCCAAGACATTTCACACTTTCTCACAACAAAAGGTTAAGAAGTTAAAGCCACTTAATTACAAGGAAAATCTCAACATGACGCCGTCAACCATTCATTCATGATTCCTCAATCAACAAGAAGAAGAAGAAGAAGAAGAAGAGAAAAAGCGAAGAAGAAGTAAAACCAAAGTTTAGTTCAGTTACACTCCATTAAAAGAACATAACCCTTTCAACATAAATATTAAATAAGAAGAAGACGAAGAAGAAAATCTCTGTAATTTACAAAAGTATGGTCATTTTGGCACATTTCCTCTCACATTTGGTTAATATTAATCACAAGAACTTCTCCCATTTAGACAATATAACACATCGTTACGACATTCAACCAACTTCTTCATCTTCTTCTTCTGTAACTTGTTCTCCTCTTCTTTTCTAAATACCCCTCAATTACCCCCTTTGTCCACTGACAACAATTTGACTTCCTAAAGTTTTTTAATTAAATTTTGAGGAGAAAAGATGATGGAAAAAAATAAACTATATAAAGAATATTTCTTTTTAGCCACGCCTACTTTAAAATTATACACACCGCTTGAGGTGATTTACGTTTTCAAATATACACAAATAATAAATTTCCCGAAATCTTCTTCTTTCTTTCCTACATTTTTGTATGTGGAATATAAAGAATTAAGTTCCACATAAGAAACACACATACATCGCTTGGAATAGTTCTCTTTTGTAAATGTGTTGGTGCGAGAGAGGGGAATTCTCTACTTCTTCTCTCTCATATATCGTCCATATTTGGGATATTTTTTTCTCGTTCTTCTGTGTTGACTTTCATCCTTCAAAATCTACAATATAACAGAACAAAACGAGTATTCAAAGTGTGTACACATACTTTTTTCTACTCAACAAAAAATAAAAAAAAACTACTCTTTTTTTTGTAAAAGAAAAGAATTCTAATCAAATTTAAAGAAAATATTATCAATTTCGTATATATAATTTTTGGTGTCGTCGTTTCGAGAATTCAGTTCGATTTCAAACACGAACGTGGACAGTTGTCGGCGTTCTTAGCGATAAAAACTATTTAAAAAAAAAAAAACTTTCAAGTGTCAGTGTAAACTTTGTGTAAACTTTTTTTACGTTCTTTTTTGTGAAAACAAGTTAATATTATAAACATGGTTATGTCGGAGATACGGTGGAGTCCGGAGAACAACAACAACTTGATGAAGAGGGATTTACTCAAAACGCCAACCAGTGCGAATTTGTGTATGTATTTTTGCAATATTCCTTTCTTGAACCGGTGAAAAAAAAATTTCTTATTAATTTTGAAGTTTTTGTCTTGTATTTATGGTTTCTATTTCAATTTAAAAGCATTTTTTTTTAATTTGAAAGAAAATCCATTGATTTTGAAGTGAGTTTTACATTTACAATACAACTCTTCAAATGTTTTATATTATAGTAAAAGACACAGATAATTGTTTAAATTTTGTCAGGATTTGAAAGGATATATACTCAAAAAAGTATAGCTTATGTCAAGCTAAACCATTGAGCTTAAAGATTCTAAGAAAAAACTGTTTAAATTACCAATATCGGCTTTTAATAATAACTATAAACCAAAGCCTCTTTGATCTTTTTTTTAATAATAACTATTAAGCAAAGCCTACTTATTCTTTTCCTTTTTTTAACTAAAAACCAAAGTCTACTTGTTTTTTTCTTATTATAACTACAAAGCAAAGCCAACATTTTTTTTTTAGACTTCTTCTTTACTTCTCTTAATTTCTGTTGAACTTTTCTTCAATCACAGCTTCAAATAAAAGCCCAGCTTGTCTATCAAGAAAAAAAAACAAAAAAAACTCTTTCTTTTCTTAACCCTTCTGTTATAATTTTAACATTGTTTTTCCCAAGAATGAAATTTGAATAAAGTTTAAAATAGACTTAGTCACCACAGCTCATTTCAAGTACTTCATCGATAAGAAAAGCTGACGCGTGGACGTTATGAGTAATTCAAACTTGCCGACGGCATTTCGATTTCAGTAGTTTCTTTTAATTTTAACTATAAGGCAAATACTACTTGTTCTTTTCTTATTATAACTATAAGGCAAAGCCTATTTGTCCTTGTTTTCATATTCTTATTTTAGCCTACTTGTCCTTATTTTCATATTCGTCTTATTTTCACCTCCAATCACAACTTCTAATATAGAGCCCAGCTTGTCTATCTTTTCATATTTCTTTCCTTTATAGTAATCTCAAACCTGAACAACCCCCTGGGGTCTTGTAAAAAGTGATACCCACCTGCATCCCTCACCTACCTAGTAAAAAAAACCTACCTACACCTAATTACACAACATCCCACCCTTAATCCTCTTACCAACATAGCCACACAAAGAAAAGACTTTAAAGAAATCCGCAAAAAATTCCCATATAAAACTCTAATTACCCTCTGACCCTTGTCCAGAATGAATGAAAACATGCAATGACCCTCTGACCCCTCTCGATCACATTTCCTTATTTCGCAAACAAATCATTTACATAGCTCAAAATACGGACAACAAAAGGGCTTATATCGATTTTACAACGTAGTATACAACACAGACTTTTCACAGAAACCGGACGTTCTTCGGTCGTGTGTGCATATTCGATTATGTTTGCTGTTTTATATCGATTTTGCATTCCATCCCCCTAGTGGACAGTAAAATGTCTGTATGTCTTTCTTGCTCGGAACGTGACCACTATAGACGATGTTAAAGTTTTCTAATTAAAGATGGAGATACATTCATTTATTATGTGTCAACTGTTAACCACCTGGTTCTAAAATCTGTTCTTTTTTTTTGTTTCTTTACAGATATCAGCCGATTATCTAGATCACCATCACCTTCTTTGCCATCAAATGGTAAGTGTGTTATTTATGTTATTCAATATTCAATCGATAGAAACAAGAATAAAAGTGAAAACCGTTTACGAACTCTTTAAGATGACAGTTGGGTAGATTTATGAGCACTGTATACATCAGATGAGAAATCGAAAGGGTAGGGCCAACCCCTAAGGGTTTAAATAAAGTAGGTGACACACTTAAATTTCGAACATCTGCCCATGTAATATTGACATATGGACCGATGTATTTGGTTTTATTTTTAGAGTTTTGATTTGTGACACGAGTCCTACACACTCTTTCACGGCTCCTATTTCATCTCGTTCGGGATGTTGTCATGTAATTATTCTTTAAGAGCAACATACAACTCCTTAATGAAGGGGGAATCTTTCGGCGAGGATGAGTATCTTAAAGGGTTTCAAGGATTTGTAGTGACAGCATTTTGTTTTTGATGAAGATTTAATGTGTGAAGATGTGAGGGAAGGGTATGATTGATGTTTGGTTTTTAGGGATATTTTTCTGGGGCATATATTGTTATTCAATGTTTTTTTAATTCCCCAGACAGGATCGTCAACAACAAGTCTTTGCTTTTTTTCACTCTATTGAATGAAACTTAGCTTAACTTTTAAACTAGAGCAAATCATTAATTAGTGTTTTCTCCTGGCAGGATCGCCATTAAAAAGTCTTTGATTTTCTTCATTCTACTGAATAACTCTTAGCTTGGCTTTTCAACGAGAGATAATAATTAGTTAGATTTTTGTCCTGGCAGGATCGCCAACAACAAGTCTTTGATTTTATTCAATATACGGAATAAATCTTAGATTGGCTTTTCAACGAGAGATAATATTTAGTTAGATTATTCTCCTGGAAGGATCGTCAACAACACGTCTTTGTTTATCTCTTCATTCTACTGAACATTTCTTACCTTAGCTCTCCAACGAGAACAAACCTAATTTATTTTATTTGTTTATCTCCTGGCAGGACCGCCAACAACCATTCTTTGCTTTTTTTCATTCTATTGAATGAAACTTAGCTTAACTTTTAAGCTAGAGCAAATAATTAGTTCGTGTTTTCTCCTGGTAGGATCGCCATCAAAAAGTCTTTGATTTTCTTCATTCTACTGAATAACTTTTAGCTTGGCTTTTCAACGAGAGTAAATAATTAGTTAGATTTTTATCATAGCAGGTTTGCCAACTTTGCTTTTTTTCACTCTATTGAATAGTTCTTAGCTTGGCTTTTCAACGAGAGACAATAATAATCAGTTAGATTTTTCTCCTGGCAGGACCACCAACAACAAGTCTTTGATTTTATTCAATATACGGAATAAATCTTAGATTGGCTTTTCAACGAGAGCAGTCGTAATTTATTACTTTCCAGGCAGGATCGCCAACTAAAAGTCTTCACTTTTATTAAAATATATAAATATATTCTCCTGACAGGATCGCCATTTTTTCACCTCTGAATGCACAAAGTAATATTATTATTAAGGAATTCTTACTCCTGGCAGGATTGCCACGATTTAATACTAGAAATATATCTAAGTAAACTAAAAAGCCATCCTTCCCGAATTAATCTACTTATAAGAAACCTCAATAATATTTTACAGCCATTCAATTTTATATCCTTCATCAATCTGTTGAATTCAAAAACCAGACAACTCTTTCTAGAAGGGGAAGAAGGGAAGGGTGAAAAGCAAGTATCTTTAAGATGTCAATATTTCATTCGAGACACGAGCTATAAACATTAAAATCCTTGTATTGATATTGTTTTGTGATTGCTTAAATATCAACATTTCCTTAATGAGGAGGGAGAAAAATTAAAGTTTTTCAATGCTCTCAATACAGCCACTTTTTGTCAATCATGAATCATCATTCTCTAAGTAATAACAGTAAAACTACCTCCTTTTATAAACCGACACATAAAATATTCACACCAAACATCTGCCCATGCTAAAAAGGAAATATAACAAGTCCTACGTGCTTCTTTTTATGCAGAATATCCTTCTTCCTAGTGATTTTCAGATTTTCCAATTTGCATTTTATCGATGAGCACGTTTCTGAACGGTTCAGTTCGGTCAGTGGTCCGAAAATGAATAAGAATATGGTCAGAAAATGATTTTTATGCAAAAAAAAAGGAGTGAAATATGAAGAAAGGGAATTTCGTTTCATATGAAATTTCTATGAAATATTCAAAAGACAACCCTTTTGAACTGGCCAATATGGAAAAATATAATGTTCTGCATGAAAGAGCAGTTAAGTTTTGTGAATTTGAATATTTTGATTGAAACGAGGGTGGAATATGAAATTCTCTTCTTTGTATTTTTATTTCTGCATTTAAAAACAGGGTGGACTTGATATCCTTTTTAATGTTTATTCAGTCGGTAAAGGACTCCATTTAAATTACATGAAAATTCACTTTCATGTTAACTCGACTACGAAATTGTATTCAACCTTTGTTTTCTTTTCTTTGAATTTACGAAATTTTCTTTACTTTCTTTACAGTATCCGATGATGGTGAGAGCATAGGACGTATAAGCAGATCGCCCAGCCCTGAACCAAATGATAACAACACCGCACTTAATTTGACCAGTGATTCATCGCGACACAGTTGTCCATCCCCGCAAGTCTCCCAACCAAAGTCTCCATCGCCTCTTCTAAGCCATATGATGCCACAAATTCAAATGCAAAACGCCCTTGGATCTCTGATGAACCCACTAGCAATGGCGGGCTTGGGATCAGTTTCCCCACAAGATTTCTCCACCTTCCACCAAGCCATACAAGCTCAACAAGCCCATCTTCAACAGCAATTCCAAAACTACATTGAAATGTTGCAGAGCGGGAGTGTAGCTTTACCAAAAGATCCAGCCCAACTAGCTACCACACAACTATTATTCCAAAACCAACTTCAATCCTTGGCGCACGCTAACCAGCAACTCAAAAGACTTGAACAGCAATCAAAGAGGCAATCAACTCCTATTTCAAACAGTCCACTTGCTAGTCCAGCGCACAGTCCCCAACAAACCACCCCGATTTCCTTGACCACCAGTCAAAAAACACCTCCAAATACTTTGTCAATGAAAGTCGGTGGACTATTGACGCCAAACACACCTTCCACTCTTCAAACCACTCCACAAATGCAAAAGTTATCAACCCAAGCAAGAGCTAGCGAACCATCGCCCGAAGAAACCACAGACTTGGAAGAGTTGGAACAGTTTGCCAAGACATTCAAGCAAAGGCGGATAAAGCTAGGCTTCACTCAAGGCGATGTTGGCTTGGCTATGGGTAAACTCTACGGCAATGATTTCTCACAAACAACGATCTCACGATTCGAAGCTTTGAACCTAAGTTTTAAGAATATGTGTAAACTGAAACCACTGTTGCAAAAGTGGCTTGAAGATGCTGACAGGACCATTCAAACTACTGGAGGGTAGGTTTCTCTTCTTTTCTTTTTTGTTTGGTTTCGCCCATGTACATTTTTAAGCACAATAATTTTTTAAACTTTAGTTTTTTATTTTGTTTCTTCAATGTAAATTTCTAAACACTTATTTTCTTCAATCTTTCTCCTTATGAAACCAACTAACCATTTCATTTCTTCCTCCCTACAGTGTCTTTGATCCATCCGTCCTCCAACAACAGATTGTGACCCCAGAAATCATGGGTCGTAGGAGGAAGAAGCGTACATCCATTGAGACAACTGTTCGTGGTGCGTTAGAGAAAGCCTTCAATTTGAACCCAAAGCCCACCAGCGAAGAGATCACATCTCTCGCCGACCAACTTTCTATGGAGAAAGAGGTTGTCAGGGTTTGGTTTTGCAACAGGAGGCAGAAAGAGAAAAGGGTGAATCCTTCTCTTGATAGTCCTGAAGGCAATGGTAGTGAATCACCTTTCATGATGATACAGTAGGCTATGTATACAAAAACAATCAATAAATGATTAAGGTGAGTTTTCTTTTTAAATTGATTTGACAAGGTTTATAAAAAAAATTAAAATATTTCAAAATACTAAAACAAAATTTCCTTTTTTTTTTACAGACACACAATTGTCCCTGTGAATAAGTGTAAGTTTTCTTGACCTAAATCTGATTCCAAAGTGTAAATAAGTTCAGAAAAAGATCATAGAAAAAAAATGTGTTGTAGGAAAATTTTGTAAATTTCTAGATTTTTTTTTGAGAAAAAGAAAGTATAAATAGTTTGTATGGTTTAGTTTGTAATGAAATTGTATGTTCCACACTCTATGTATTCCTCTATGTTGTGCCGAATTCAACTAATGGTTATGAGAAAAAAGTAAAACAAAAAAAAAACATTTTCTAAGTAATTATTTTAATTTGAAACATTTTTTAACTTAAATACTTTTAATTAAATACTGTGATAATATTTTATTTGTAATGAATAATTAATGTTTGTAATTAAATGAAAAACCATTGAAAATTAATAAAGAAAAAATAACATATAATTTGATGATTTTTTTATGGAAGTGGGTGGAAAGATTGCTAATTGAAATGGAAGGTGAGTAATCAAAGGTGGAAATCAACTCAGAAGTGTGTTTTACATAATTTAATAAACGGGACAAAAACAATGCAGTTCAATGGTAATAGAAATTTATTTTTTATTTATTTTTCGGTAAGATTTTTCCCAAAATTATACTTTAACACCTTGAGCCTTATTTAATTTTATACAAGTATTGCTCCTGGCAGGACCGCCATCCAAAAGTAGTTTCTGGTTCAACTAAATTAATATGAGTCTCCTGGCAGGATCGCCACTGACTATTGTTTAAGTAATTAATGTGATACTTTATTAGTTTAACTATGGTAAAGATGCAATCATTGAAACCCACAAATTCTTGTCACCTTTAGACTTGATCCTATGGTTAATTGTCTTCCTGAAATATATATGGTAGACGCAGAAGCCTTCCATTAACACTTTCAATAAGTAGCGATTCAAGATTGCGTAATACCAACCAGAACAGAAGATATATTTTGCAATATGTATCTATCTTTAACACAATGGCTGGACTTTGTGATTCTTCTCAGAAAACTATGCAACATATTCCAAGTGGATGCAGAAAGCTGTGCTCTACAGATTACTCTAAAAGACACAAAAATTAGGCCCTTAACTAGTTTAGCGGAGGAGGAGGTTCGATACCCACCACTGTTTTTTGTTAATTTAGTTTTTTCCCGAATTATATATTTTTCTTTGAGAGAGAGATGACAAGACTTTGACCATGAAGCTACTTCTTTGTATTCTAACTCTTCTTAATATTAAGACTCCAATTTGTTTGGTATCGTTAAACAAAGATTGTTGGAAAAAGAACAATTCTAATTGCTTCTTAAATTTCTGGAATGGGAATAAATTTATAAATATTACAGAAAAAAACCTTCAGCTTTAGCAAAGCAGTAAATACCCTCAATATTAAAGAAATCAAATAAAAAATGAACTACATTAAAATAATAATGCAAAAACATTAAGAAATTGCTTTTAAAATTTCAGAAAGTGTGAATGTTTTTTTAAGAGAAGAACACTAATTACTCTCATTAAATAAACATAAAATATTACTTTAAAATCAAAACCAGAAAATATGACGAAAATTAAAAATGAATTCTTCCAAGTAATAAATACCCTACATTAAAATATAATATTTAAGATACTAAGAAACCATTACAAAAATTTATGATAACAAATTTACAATGAGTACAAAAAATACAAAAATAGTAAATAGTAAATAATTCTAGAAAACTTAACAATAAATACTTATTCAAAATTTAAAAAATAAATAACATAAAATAAAATAAAAATTAGAAAATAAATCAGCTCAGCCAAGCAATAAATACTCTACATTGAAATAAATGTGAAAAAACTTAAAGAATATATTAAAATAAGAAAATAACAATATTTTAAAAATAATAATAATTTTTCAGCACCAAAAATCAAAAAGGGGTACTTCTTTACAATTTTTCAAAAATATGTCATACATAAAATTTGTGGTTTTTTTTTATTTCTTAATTTAATTATTTAAAAGACTTTCTAGAAGAAAAGTTCTGTAAACAAGTCAATTTAGAGAAGATCATTTTTCAGCACTGACCCCTTTTTCACCCCTTTACATTTTTTTTTAAATATATAAAAAAAATGTCTTTTTTATGAAAATTTCTAAATTTAAATATCTTCTAGAAGAAAAGTTCGTTAAAAATCGCAATATCTGTTAAGTTGATTTTTAAGCACCAGAAATCACAAAGGGGTAATGCTTCCGCATTTATTCAAAAATGTGTATTATATTATATCCACAATGATAATTTAAAATTTTAAATTTCATTATTAAAATAACATATTTTTTTATAGCTTTTTTAATATTATATTTTTTCAAATTTTAAAGCTTTAGAATTTCAAACTTTTGTAAGATAAAAATTTGTTTTTTATGTTTTCAAATTTTGCGATTCGTTTTCATATTTATGAAAATTTGGAATCACGAAGCTTTAGAATTTTCATTTCCAAATTTCAAACATTCATTTAAGGGAAGTTCAAAATTCTCGAATTGCATATTTCATTTTGAAAAAATAAAAAACAAAACCCAAAAAAATTTTATTATTTTAAAAAAAATTGAATTTTTTTAAGATTTTATTTTAATAATTAGAGTTCATATGTTGATTATGATAAATAATAATTGAAATACTTTTTTTATTTATTTTTATATTGAAAGTTTGTTTGAATATTTTCTGAAATTTTATTAGGCGTATTTAATTTTTAAAAATATGTTTTTTTTTTTTTAATACTTTATATTTATTTATATATTTTTAAAATATTATTTCAAATCTTTAACCTTTAATATAAATCTAAATTAAAAAATGCTTTTCCAAATTAAATTAATAGTTTCTTCAATTTAAAGAAAAACAAATTGGATAAGATAAATAATTAAATTTTTATATAAAACTTATAACCAAGGTTGGAAAAATTGTTGTAATTAATCAATTAATTACAAAAAATTCTAATTACATGTATTTAATTAAGTGTTGGGAAATGGGGAGATTTAGAAAAAAATCTGAATCTTGGATTTTTTTAAGAAAATGTCTGAATTTACTTAAATAAAACCCTTTTTAGAAGAAAAGTTTGATAAAAAA
>JXPG01030482.1:0-11910 GCA_001015175.1 Megaselia abdita
TTCGCCCTTACACCATAAATCCATTAGGAAGTGGAAAAAGTTTAATAAAATTGATTTAAAATAATAAAAACAAAAGCTTTATCATTCGCACTTCCTGAATTAATCTTTCCTGTTTCTTTGTTGAACGGGACTAAAGAAACATATTTTTTCGCTTTTTGTGTTATTTTTTCTTGAGCTTAGCACCAAAACCTTATTCCGCTAAAAATGTCATGAACTTTCTACCTTTTTTTTGTGTTAAGTAACAAAGCTACCCTTTTTTAGGGTCACTTTTGTCCTTCTACTCTTTAAAGTGATAGCTATTATACCCATTTTTATTTTCGGTGTATCATATAAATGTAAAGTTTCTTGTCTGGGCATAGCTGTGTTTCATACCTATGTCGTCCATTTCCCACCTCCACGTTAGTTTTAAAGAAGAAGGTCTTTCATACCCAGCACAAGAAAAACAAATCAGATGAAAACTCCAAATAGGTTCAATTTTTCAGAGAGAAAATAAGAAAATGAAAAAACAAGGATTAAACTTAAGGTACGAAGGTAAATATGACATCCACTTCATAACCTTTTATAACCTTCTTGGATGGATAAGAGCAAAGCTGATAAGAGCAAAGCTGCAAAATTCCATTCTTGAAGGTCTAGAGCAAAGTGTAAAAAAGGATCGCTTGTGTGCCTTAGACTGGAGTTACCACACAATTTGTGAGATTGACTAAAAAAATATATCTTACTGTATCCTGTATCTATTTAAACAAAAGAAAAATATTTCAAATTTATTTTATTAAATCAAAAATCGATAATTTGAATGAAAATATTTACAAAAATTAAATGTTTATGACACGACTTAATTTTTGAATACGGTTTAAAAGGATATCGCCTTGCTTAATTGTGGATTGGTATTGCCAGTTCTTGCTGTCGGGACGATTTGTCTCCACAATGCCTCCAACACGGTCAACTTTTGCATGAAGTCTTCCAGCCGCTATAAATCTCGATAACTCTTGATCAATATAATCTACAGTTACTCCGAAAGCTTCAGCCATGTATTGAAGAGTCAGGGACCTGTAGGATTCCAATAGTTGTGTATAGGCCAGTATTCTCATTTCGCGGACGTAGAAACGATAGTGAGGATGAGCCAAAAAGTCATTTCGAAGACTATTTTCCACTTCTGACAAATGAATAAAGAAATCCGAATATTGACAGTTGAACAATGAAAAGAGATAGTTTTTTACTGTTGGTAACTGATGTAATACTTCTTGGATTTCAGCTCCTTTTATAACTTTCTGTCTAAGCTCATTCCGAGGCAAAGCAAACATAGACACATATACAGTGTAACGAACAAAAGTGGTGTAATCCATAAGTTCATAAGAGGTGAAAGTACTTACAGTATCCAAGAAAAACTGTGCTGCACTTTTGAAATCTCTAACAGCAATTGAATAAACTCCTTGATAAACTTTAAGTCTATTACGACGATCCCAATCGCCACCTTCTTCAATTAAATATTTAGCTTTGTCTATATTTCTTGTGATCAAATCATGATCGATATAAAAGAGACCCATGCGAATCAAGTGGAAAACAATGTCGAGGCGATGTCCAAGAGATACAGTTTTCTCATAAGTTTTTCTGAAGGCTGTTTCAGCTGCACCTTTGTCACCAATACGACATAAATACTCAGACTTTTTCAAATTAGCTTCACGAACTTCCATTTCGCCAAGGTTCTGCTCGGCGTCTGTAATTGTAGCATCAAGTTCCTCCAACTTTTTCCGATTTTCTTCCTTCATTTTGTTGAGTAAGCTCTGGTCTACAGGCCAATTCAATTCACTGCATACAATTTCATACCAAGGAGCCATTGTCTCATTCTTAATGGATTCCAGCAACTTTGCTTTTAAAGCGGCATTATTTTGATGTTCCTTGAGAGTCAACAGAAACTTCCATTGTGCTAATTCCAAATTGGGATTCTTTTCCAATCCTTGTTCTTCTAAATTTTCAGCAGGCATTCTTTTTTCTTTTTGTTTCTAAGAAAAAAAAAACAATTATGTTTTGCTTTGTCACTGTGAAAATACTCCTAGAGAGATAGAATTTCCTTACGCTCCGACTGAATGCAAGAGAACCTGGTGGCCAACCTCGGAACATTACTCAAACATCGCTGCGCCCAACTTCGAAATAGTAATACATCGAACGGTTTTGGTTTTATTCGCTTAAGCTAAGAAATCAAACTGACATTTTTTGATTGGTTCAAAATGTTAGTGAAATTTCAACAGCTAACTTCGTTCAGGCTGGCCATAACTTTCCATTGGTAGCCACTATTCTATTACTTTACCAAATTTTTCGCCATATGTATTTTATACTTCGAGTTGGACGGAGAGATCTTCGCAGTTTTGAGTTGAGCAGTTTCGAGAAATAATTAGTTAATAAAATCTGAATTAATTCAGAAGAAAATTAACAAAAAACCAACATAAAAAGGTACTACTATAGTTAAATAAACAATATTCTAAAAATAGGGAAATTCCTTTAAAACTATTCGTAAAGAGAAAACCAAAATGGCGTCCAAAAGTGACGCCGTGAGAATTTCTAACAAAATTTCCCTGTTTCTCTGAAGCAAAAAGTTGTTTTGATTTGTTTTTGTTTGAAAATATTTAAATTAATTTTGAATTTATTATTTTTCAGAATTTTGATTAATTAGAAGAAATTCATAAACGTCGTCATTGCTAAGATGGCGGACGACGAACAGTTTTCCTTGTGTTGGAATAACTTCAACACAAATTTATCGGCTGGATTTCACGAATCTCTGTGTCGTGGGGATCTAGTGGACGTAACTTTAGCTGCGGAGGGTCAATTTGTAAAGGCGCATCGTCTTGTACTCTCAGTATGCTCTCCATATTTTAGAAAGATGTTTACAACTATGCCTGCTAACCAACATGCATTCGGTAAGTTAATTTTCAAATCTGCCATTTTGTTGTATCATGCGCTTCTTCTGAGGAAGTGGAAACAGATTTTTTCGTGATATAGATAAGTAATTATTTTTATATCTTCTTTTTTTGTTTTCATAAAAACAGTTTTCTTGAAAGATGTCAGTCACTCAGCTCTAAAAGACTTGATACAATTTATGTATTGCGGTGAAGTTAATGTAAAGCAGGATGCATTACCAGCTTTTATCAGCACAGCAGAAGCATTACAAATCAAGGGCTTGACAGATGTGAGTATTTTTTTATTCTTAAAATTGTATGGAAAATGTAAACAAATTGCATATGTATCAACGACGCCATATTTATTAAATCTAAGCCAAGCCAAACATTCTTTCTAAATTGGGCCATTCTTTTTTTTTAAATTTCATATTTTAAAAACATTGCAGTTACAACCATGCAATTTTAATGTTTTTTTTTTTTTAATAAGAATATTTTTTAACTAGATAATTGTTAAAATGTAACAATAATTCCAGTTAAAAGTTGGTTTATTAAGAACTACTTAAATTGTTGACAAATTTCGGTCACAAAAATCGATATTAAAATTTTGTAGAGCGCAAGACGACTACTAGATTAATGAAATCATTCCATTTTGCAGGGCGATCCAGCTCCAGCTCAATCACCGACAAAACATTCAACACCAGCTCATCAAACTCTGACGAGAGTGCGGCAACCAGCCACCAGACCACAACAAACAACAACATCTAGATCATACAAAATCGAGACAATTGATGACAGTGGAGATGAGGTACTTGTGGGTGGCAAGACGACTACGCAAATAGTTTTACAGACATCCGCACCACCAACACAAACCGCTCCACAACAATCCCAAAACGTAGTACAAACAAATCAAGGAACAACGGTCGTAAGTCAAAAGAGACCAGCAGGACAAAGAAGTATTAGTTCGGCACAAACAAAGCGTATCAAAACTCAAACTGTTGTGTCTGTTCAGCAAAATGATCCATTAGAGGCTGTAGGAGCAACCGAAACTACAACATTACAAGCTGTACAATCGGTGGCCCCTGCTGCTGATAAATCTGACACAGAGTTCATTGATCTACCTATCGACTTGCCCACGAAATCTGAGCCCGACTATAGTAATGCCGAGGATGCTGGTGAAGTTGACCAGACTGGTGAGCAGGAAACTTATGTTGAGGACGATTCTTATGGCGATATGAAATATGATGAAAGTTACTTTACGGAAAATGAGGATCAGACTGCGACAGGTGCGACAGCAACGTCGGTTACAACATCCACACCGGCCATAAAGCAACAGTTTGGTGAAACTTCGTACACTGAGTCTGGTGATCAATCTGGTGCTGAAGCTCAAGGTTAGTTGAGGAATCATTTGATATTCCTTGTTTTATTTTGTGGGTGCTCTAGCTTTTAAGTATTCTCAACATCTCTGGACAATTTCTAAGTCAACGTTACCACAAGCCTGTGTCCATGCTTTTTGTTTTGTCTAGGTTGACCCAGGTCTCATTGACGGACTGTCTATAATTTTGTTGACCTCTAAGATTTGTTGAGGAAACTTTCAAGAATTGCATCCTTCTCTAAATTTAAATAATTTTGGAATAAGATTTGAGTGTTTCGTTGTTGTTAATATTAAGCTTTAATTAAAAATTGTTCCAATTTTATTAAAATTAAGAGAGAATAATACTTTTAAGAAGTCTCCGAATCGCTTTTGGCTTGTTTGATTCTTCGTGATAAACATGCAATCGGGAAGTTGCGTAATTTATATACATAGCTAGTGATTGTCTAAAATATAACCAACCAACGGAAGGACGAATACTATCTACAAACGAACTCCCTATTTATGGTATGTGATTTTTCTTCCAAATATATAACCCAGTTTCTTACAGAAAACCGAATATGTTATCTTATTAACTTGTTAATTTCTATAGTATTAAAATAAATTACAATGACTAGTGAGTTAGGTAACATATTCGAGGACACCAACCAATGTATTGATTACAATAATGAAAACACAAGTAAGTAACCCGAGAATTTGCAAAGAATTTAAGTATGGACTCTCGCCATTAGATTGAATCAATAGAAGTAAGTTTTTAATAGTTTCAAGAGAAGCCTAAAGAAGTAGAAATACGATTGCATACCATATTAACGCAAATTAGTAATTATCCCAATCAAGAAGACTAAATCGAAGTAATTATAAATTCGGCTTTTAAACTATTTAGTCAAACAATTTCTTTTATTTCTCTACTCAAAACATATTTTTAAGATAGAACATGAGAACGGTTAGTCCGTAAGAGATTCAAAGACTGCAGAAATTCCAAAATATACATAAGGCATAACACATGATTCGTCAAGACGAACGTTGGGCTATACGCCCTAACATTGAAAGTATTAATTATATATATATACATATATCTTTAATAACGTAAGCCTAAAATTAAGAAACTTTGAATTACAATTTAGCTACATAAAGATTTAATTTTAAAAAAAGTAAAAGCTTAAAATAGTATATCGCGAAATTCCAATATATCCTGTCACTTAATATTTACCAAAGAAAACATGAGCATTTGTTATTTATGTATGACTATGTCGATTTTTTTTTTAAGTCCATTAAAGTTTTGTGTCAATATTTGTGAATAAGTACGAAACTTTTTCAAAAGTAGCTCTTGCGATGTTTTATTTTCGAAATTTGCTTTCAATCGCGGTGTTTTTACTGATTATGTTTCTAAATACCGTGAATTACAAGTAACTAAATGTTGAAAAGTTTTATTTTCGCGTTTTAAAACATTTGAAAAAAAAAATTTAGTTTGAACATTGATAAGTGTTTAAAAAAAAAAAAAAATCGTTATTAATATTCTTTTAACCAATACAGTTTCTTTTTGATAAAATACGGTAAATACAGAATAGATTTTAAAAAGTACATTTGAAGTTTGTCGATTTCTTCAAGACAATATACGAAGAGCAGCATGAACTTGTATTGGTCTGATGACCGATTTAAATAAGTACTGTCAATCGAAATTTTGGCTTGTCAATAAAAAGCAGATCATTTAGAAATAGAGCAAACAATAATAGTGAAAGCAAGCAGCCCTGCTTTATCATAGTTTCAAAGTAATCTGATTTTGACTCACAATCCCAAATACTTGAAAAAAAATACTTAGCTGCATAACATAATTTGCACACAAATATTGTCATCTGACATCATTTTGAAGGTACTAACAAGGCCCCTAGTACCTGCTCACAATTTATTAGTTTTTATAGAATTTGTAATTTTTATGGTTTCTGACATAAGTTCTTTTTAAAAAAGTGATAAAAGGAATTCCAGTAATTATCGAGGAATTTCTTTAATGCATGCTCTAGAAAAAGCTTTTATAGGAATTTTATTCAACAGATTGGGTGAATAGAATTATGTATACATATACAATCTAACTCACTTTCTGTCAATTAAAGTTTCCGTTCGCTTTGCTCACTCCAGAAAAATATATCACACTCCAGCAGTTGATCAACTATAATGCAAAAATTACGTTGAAAGGAATCTTCAAATAACTCAAAAGGTTTTGTGTTTACTTAGGAGTTGCGCTAATACGACAAACTCAATTTGGAACTGGAAAAGTTTATCAAAATGGTTTAGGTCGGTGGTTGGACTAAAGCAGGGATGCATTCTAAGTCCTTTGTTATTTTCTCTGCTTATAAGCTATTTGGTGCAAGAAATTGGTTGTGGTGTGAAGATCGCAGACACTTACCAAGCCGAAATGTTATCAGAACATTTACTAAAGATATGCTTAAAAATCTTCTCAATCTAACAACATTTGAACAAACAAAAATTGAACACATAGTAAACATATTTTAACTCTTTAAGAGAAAATCTAACGCTCAATATAACACATTTTTGTTGGTACTTTGAATCCACCGTCACTACTAAACAGCATTTAAACGTTACTTAAAACAAAATTACCAAAAAATGAAACACATGTTTAATTAGCCACATTATGCATAGAAGAGTTCTCTTATACCTGTTTTCTATGCAGAGAGCTTGAAATGTGAGATATTTTAGTAAATACCAACAAGCGCCTTCGGTTCTACTTGGGGTTATTAATATGTTGCTGTATGCTGATGACTTAGTGTTATTTGCTGAAACTCCCAGACAAATGCAACTAACTAATAAGATAACTAGGATTTATGAATACTGTGTGAATTGGGATTTGAAAATAAATTTAACTATACAGATAATGATTATGAAAAAAAGGGGTGGTCGAAGCATTGTTTTGTTAAAAATGTAAAGCTGAAAAAATAAACTCATTAAAAAGAATCCGTTTTACAAACAAAACTCTTATTGATATTTCCGACTAAAAAACGAACGAAATATATAAGGAAACTTAGAGTTTAAATTTATGTTTTGTTTTTTAGTCGGAAATATTAATATTTTTTTTTTGTAAAACGGATATTTTTTTAATGAGAGTTATTTTATACATATTTTTGTATTTCGAGCTTTTTACATGAAAGGTAAACATAAAAACTATGAAAAACAAAAATGAAGCGGTATAACATGTCTATATCGGGAAAATTTAAGTTGCAAAAGGTTTACGGCAGACGGACAAAGCTAGTAGACAAAAATATTATTTTTTTTAAAACTAGTAGAAATAAAAAATAATTTTCTAAAGAAAATAGTTATAATTTTTAGAAGAAAAAGTGAAGCACATTACGATCTATAAAATCAATACTGTAATATATTACGGAACAGTTTGGTTTACTTGTATTTCCTTTATTTTCTATTTTAGGAATGACAAAATAATATAGAAACATAAAATTACTAAGAAACTTAAATATATAACAAATACACTGATAACAAAAATGATTTTCTTAATAAGTGTTGCACACTTTGTACACCAGGAATATGTACTATACATATCCAAAAATATGTAGAAATAAAATACATTATAAATATGTAAGCATCTACAAAATATGTACACTGAAAAAACGGAAAGTGTACCCCACATATTTTAATGTACTTCAGTAGAACATATTTCAAATGTAATATTCTTTTACATATTTCATTTGATAAATATTCCAAATATATATTATTGTATTGAGTGGGTTACATATTTTATTTGTGCAGTACATATTCTGTTCAAGCTCTATAATTTAATTGTTAACATTCCACATATTTAAATGATTAATTTTACACTCAAATATGTAGCCTACACAATAAATGTGTGTTGAGAACTGATAAAAATAATGTGTATGGTATATATTTGAATGAGAGTCGTACATATTAAATACGTGTATTACATATTTATAATCTATTTTATTTCTACATATTTTTGAATGTATATATACATATTCCTTTAGTAGGTTACATATTTCAAAGTGTGCAACACACATTAAGAAACTATTGTTTTCCTCAATGCATCACACGTATTTTGATCAGTTCCCAACACACTATTGTGTAGGCTACATATAAACAGAATATGCACTGCACAAATAAAGTGTGTAAATTTGATAAGTTTGATGAGTTTGGTCATATGCATTTACTTAAAAACAACTGATAGCAGATATCTGATAATGCATAGAAATAAGGAAAAATTAAACAAAATCTATACATACAGCTAGCTAGTAAATAAATGCAAAATTTGTCATTTTATGTAATTTCAAAAGAAAGCATGTACAAAACTATTATCTTTTTCAACAAGCGAAACTGAAGTAGATAGAGTTAAAAAGAGAGTGAACAGTAGTAAAGCAAAGTCATTTCTAAGTCGATGCATACTCCTCCCAAGATTTTTTATTGATTTCTTTGAATGTCAATTAGTTGGGAGATTCCATGGTCCCAGGTGAAGAGTATATGTGGTATTATATAAAATAAAATAACTCTCGCGCTCGAGTTTTTGATCATCATTTTCTTCGAAATTGGTATACCGGTGGAATTTCGCACAGTATTTAAATTGTGCAAAATACCACTTCATATTGGAATTTCGCACAATGTAAATAACTCGAATTGTGCGGAATTCCACATGATAGTAGCATTTCGCAACGTTTAAATTTGTACGCAGTATCAAACTTGAAAATCGAAAAAGATTTTCTTCTACAAAATAATACATGAATAAATTATGTTAATTATATCCCTATTTGTATCCTCCAATTCTTTTTAAAACGTTATTATAAGGTTCACATGGTGACTGATGGAATCTTGCCATCGATTTTTGACCCACTTCCCGATAAGCTAGGGCTCTGAAATTTTTACCACAGCTCAGAAGTCGATGACAATACAAGATGGTGGATTTTTTATCAACAGGGTCGCGCCTAAAATTTTCAGTGCATGCATTTCAGGGTTTCCAGGCACTTTTTCGAAATGTTTATTCAGAAATGAAAAGAGGAGGCAATTTCACCATAGAAACCACTTTTAGAAAAATCCAGGACCGCGCTTGATTTTTCAAGAAAAATCGTTCTTAACGATTTTTTTAGTTTGTTATCACACGATTACAGCTTCAATGTTGCGATTCCAATATTGCTGCAACATGTTGCAAAAAGCTACTTTTGTTGACAATATCGATCGAATCACTTCGATTATCGAATTGTTAAAACGTTTTTATAAGGTTCACATGATGACTGATGGAATCTTGCAATCGAGTTTTGACCCACTTCCCGATAAGCTAGGGCCTTGAAATTCTTACTACAGCTCAGAAGTCGATGACAATATAAGATGGTGTATTTTTTTATCAACAGGGTCGCGCCTTAATTTCCAGGGCATGCATTTCAGAGTTTCCAGGCACTTTTTCGAAACGTTTATTCAGAAATGAAAAGAGGAGGCAATTTCACCATAGAAACAGATTTTTAAAAAATCCAGGACCGCGCTTTATATTTCAAGAAAAATCGTTCTTCCAGATTTGTTTAGTTTTTGATCACGATCACAGCTTAAATGTTGCGATTCCAATATTGCTGCAACATGTTGCCAAAAGCTACTTTTGTTGACAATATCGATCGACCGACTTCGATTATCGAATTGTGTGTGTTGACATTTTGCAATAGTTATAATCTGAACATTTCAAACTTTGAATAGAATCGAATTGCAGAGTGTAACCCCTTGCAATTTAGATACTTTGAATGAGATGAAGAGGATGAGAAACTTAAGGTCTTTGCAGTCATAAGTAAGTTTTTTTTAAAATCTTAAATTGCTAAAGAATATAATTTGATTTTGTTGTAGAAAACTATTTTACAAATTGTGGAATTAGTTGATATAGACAACAATAGACAAAATAGTTGTGGCCTACATACTGGACATTATACAATCAAATTTAGTCTTTAATTATATTTGTTTTATAATAGAATAAGATTCTCTTATATTAATTCTTGTGGTTTTAATTTCACAAACAAAAACTAAAAAATTGAAAATAAAAATTTGTAAAAAAACATTTTTTTTAAACAAACGTTTTTATAATGCACTAAAAAATAGAAAATAATTCTGAATTCTGTAGTATTAATATTAAATCAGTTTACTATGAAAACGTGGAACGCTTGTTTTCATAATAAACTGATTTAAAATTAATACTACAGAATTATTTTCTATTTTTTAGTGCATTATAAAAACGTTTGTTTAAAAAAAATGTTTTTTTCCAAATTTTTATATTTAATATTCTTACTTAGAAAAATTACTAGATGTCTTAAAACTTCATATCTCAAAAGTGTTTGATTTTAAACTATCTGCTTTGGAGTTTCTTATGTAATATTATTGGAAAACTAAGATGCCCAAAGGGCGAAAATGTCCATTACTAGGAAACTATAGTGGAAACTATGTAGTAGAGTCTAGCACTCTCTTTCCAATCTGACGATTATAAGTTCGATCCTCAGTGCACACGTCAACAATTTTCTTTCGTGTGAGTCGGATATACTACCTGTCGCCACCCACCCACTAGTTAAAATAGCAGACAGCTCATCACTGACTCTATTCAGAGGAAGAAGGAAAACTAACAACACAGATGTATAAGAGCAGCTGGTAAAACACATAGGAAGCAAACATTCCTTAATATCACTGCTACACCTTGAGTCACCTTTGTCTGGTCGTGTGGTTTAGTTCTTCTTCTTTATACAAAAAATATATTCCGATTTTGACGATTGATAACGCGTTGGTATCGTATTCGGGATGGTCTAGAAACACCATAATAAGCTTTGATGATCCTTTGTAAACGTTTATGTCTGTTAAATGCTTTATAGTTTTGAGTTGAGATCATCAGGAAATGAATCAGAATAATAATGTTAACAATTAAGATGGATCTACCTGGGCTATGGCTCGAACAATAAACATTAATTCCTAGTGCTTCGAACAATATTCCCTTTTAAATAAGTCGTATATATATACTCATTTCATTCCTCGATGTTTTAATTGAACTGAAGCTATTAAGTTAATTGATTAATCCTAATTTTGATCATGAATTTTAAAGATAGATCACTCGGGTTTTTGTTCAAAAGTGGATATATAAATTCAAATGGCGACTACCGATTATTAAATGTGGATAATAGGTGGAACAATAATAGGAATTAAATTCTGTTTTTTCATAAAAAAATAAAGTTTAGCATTTCTTAAATTATATATATTTTTTTTTTTTTGAGTTCGGTTTTTACTATTATTGGTGACGGACGTTTTTTTGTGCGGAGCTAAAAAAATATCGAAAAATTGTTGGTTTTAAGTGACTTGTGACTAAAATTTGTAATTTTTAAAAAGTGTTAATTTTGATATAAAGAAGATGAACAATGCTCATTATTTCATGAATTTCAATTTTTTTCGCGATCGTAAGCCAATTATTATATTTTTTGTTTGTGTAATTCTGGGAATTTCGGTTTTCCAAGAATTGTTTGGTGAATGTCGCTCGTTCGCGCTGACTGAATGACGCTGTTAAATGNGCTGTGGACTTTTGACCAGAGTTAGAATGTGGCTTCCGGCTGCACTGATTTCTTTTTTTTTTTTTTTTTGGAGTCGTTTCGGTTGGTGGTCAAGAAGAAA
>JXPG01030496.1:249-16479 GCA_001015175.1 Megaselia abdita
AAAATAAATGTTTATTAGCCACATTAAGCAAAGAAGAGTTCTTATTGGTTCTATATCTATTTTCTATGCAGAGTACTTGAAATTTCAGCTAGTTCAGTAAGTGTTCACTAAATGCGAATTAGTGAAAGCCTTTGGTTCTACTTGATCATTTTTATTTTAGCGTTTACTAAAAATATGGTTTTAATTTCAAAAATGTCCTTAAAAAGTTTGAAAACGATTTAGAAAAATGTTGTTAATTTGTTACTGCGTATCCACAGTGATTTTAGATTTTCTTTGGCAAAAAATTTAACATTTAGCATTTTAGAGCCCTATCAAAAAAGAGCCCTAAAAAGCCTTTAAGAGCCCTAGAAAGCCTTTGTATGAACCCTGTATGAATTTTAAGATCGCAGTTTTAAGTTTTCTCACATTTATTTTCTCAAATCTATTTAAAGAAATATAATTTTTATAATATTTTAAAACTGCAAAAAAATACCAATCTTCAAAATCCCGCAAGAGCATATCTTAAACCGTTTACCTTCCCATTTTTTAAGCAATAAGCAATTTCTATAAAAACATCAAGCTATTCAAGCTTGCTTGGCAGACCCCAGAGAACGAAAAACCATAAAAATGTATTGAAAAGACTCACCCATAACACTGCCATCTTTGTCACTAGTGTATTCAATATATGCTGGCACAGACTCTTCAACCCTGACGTTTCCAACATTAAAGTCTTTGGGTGGCTTGGGAAGATGTTCAGTTACAAACCAATGTAGTCTAGGCCAACCCTTTAACTTTGCTATATCACCAGTAGACGACTTGGGCAAACCCTTTAGACAAGCCTCCGATGTTAAAGCTACACTTATTCCACATGAACTTAATAAAAAGCCAACTTGTTGTGGTGGGGTATCAGAGCTGGATAGAGGAAGCTCAATTGGTAGTGGCACCAAACCTCGAAACATGCACCCATACCAAGCTGTTATGAAGCTTAACGGATCACTGTTTGGATAAACCAATGCAACTCTATCGCCAGGCTTAAGAGTAATTTGTTCTGGACCTTTACTAAAAACTTTCGTTGTCAATGCATATGCTATTTTCGAAGCTCTTGAAAGTAGTTTCCCATATGTCAGAGTGGTCGTCATTTTACCATTTGGATCTAAGACCGTAGCCATTGGAGATTTGAAGTTGTTAAGACCAAACCTTTGAAGAGCCTGCTCTAAAGTTCTTGGCAAAGCAGATGGAATTGCCAACTGTTCTCCTTGAATAGATGTCATCGTACTTCCTTCAGGACGAGGTGCATTGGGATCCTTAGGATTTGCTGCAATCTCCAATTCAATGTCGTTATCTTCATAGAATTCCGGGAGGGGTCTTCTTTTTGGCCTTTTCAGAGTATTTAAGAGCTGTTGGATTTTAGCTGAGACCTTCCAACGCCCAGCAGTTCCCGTATCGCCAGCTTCAGTATGTGAAACGTTAGCATATCGTGTTACCCGGTCAGCCCCACGGCGTGTGTTATTAAACTGAGTAATATCAGGAGCTACATCTGTAATTAATAAATTGTTAAAACTTTGTTTTAAGACAAACAAAGGTGAAACTCACAAGGACGCTGAAATTGCGAAATGTCAGTGAAATCATAGTTGTTCTTTCTATGAGTGGCAGGGGGAGATCCAGTACTAGATGTATCAGATTGGGGCTAAGAATTACACAAAATAAATATAATAACGCCTATATATACTATATATAAATATATTTCCAGGAAGAAAAAATCAGCCTCGCTCTTTCTATGCTTCAGGTGTTTTTTGAAATTTGTATATTATTCTTTACCAACATTAAATTTGGTTATAGTTGGTTCGTTCATTGGATAAGAGCGAATACTTAAAAACTCAATCGTTTTAATAGAAAACCAATTAGAGCGATCTTTGTATAGCTCTCGCTTTATAAAGAGGGAGACTGAGGTCGATTCTATGGTTATGCTTCGGGATCTGCTTATTATAAATACTTACCGGAGGGGGTAAATTTTGAGGTGGTCGTCGATCTGAGAGATATTTCTGGTTATTTGCACTCTGTGTGATGGATGTATCTCGTTTAGGAGGTTGAATAATTTGCTCCCTTGAATTATTGATATGATCACGGGGATAATTGTATTCTCTTTCAGGAGTAGAAATGCGTTCCTCTGGTATTGAGTCGTCATCAGTAGATGAATCTAACAAAAAATTTAAGTTTTCTAAATGGTAAATACAAGGGTGATGTAGAAACAACAAAGCTTTTTAGTTGCAAAGCACATTACATTCCAATTCAACAATAACAAATGAATTGCGTTCCGATTGTCAAATATTTACCATAAGGCTGGACACTTTTTAAATCCAATACATTTTTCGAATGTGTTTGAGATCAGATATTAGAAAAGCCAATCTCTATTTTTTGTATATTGAAAAATCGCAGTGTTTTCATCATCAGTAGTTGTTTCAATAAAAATTTCTTAAGCAATTAAGGCTGAAAGTAATTACCTGAATCATCGTTGTCTCTATCTGGGCTTCGATTCAAAACTGAACTTCGTTTTGATGGCATTGGTAGACTTGGTTTTGGGCGATTTTTTAATGCGGCCAAAGCTTGTTGCACGGCTTCTTGTCTGACTTCTACAGAGTGTGAAATGAAAGTTTGTATTTTAGTATATGATTTGGAATGAATGAATTGTACAAAATAGGAAACAAACGAAGTTATGCAATTAAAAAAAACATGCAAAATTAAATAGAAAAGCTGATGGAGGAAACATTTGATAGTGGGAGGAATTTTTGTTGTTTTTTTTTTTTCTTAAATTGAATTAGTTTGATGTTTAATATACGCCCTTCATGAATACAAATACATTCTTTAGTTAGTTTTAGCTAGCGATAATGGATGTTTTTAATGTGTTAACACAATACTTTTTGAAGAAAAATATTCATATTTTTACCACTAGTGAAACGTCCATCATGACGTCCAGATCTTCTATTTGGACGATTGCTTTGCGTTTGTGGAGGAGGATTATTATTTATATGTTGTTGGCTTAATTTGGAATCGTTTCCGATTTCAGATTTTATTTGACTATGAAGATTTTTAACAGCGGCTAATATGGCGCTTGGTGGCAAATTACTTGTAGTTTCAATATTCGATGAGGATGTTGAATTGTTCTTTACGCGCATTTTTACTTGAGAGTTTGATTCACTGCTATTCGATTTCGTCTCAAGACTAGAAACACTACTATTTCCAGTACTGTATGATCCACGAACTGGATGATTGTTGCCATACGACGCAGGAATATATGGAGTGCATCCCTTGAAATTTGATTTAGCTGCTATTTCGGCAGAAATCGCTGCTAGTTGTGTGCACAGATCATTTGTGAAAGGTTGTGTCATATTTAAAACATTCGGACCAGCTACAAATTAATTATTTAGTTAACCTTATTCATAGGGTTGAGAAAGAGGATTAACAAATTATTATATATTTTTAAATAATCTACTAAACTCATGCAAAATAAAAAAAATCACACCAAAAGGAATTTGCGACCAGGTAAAATACCGACAAAGTGCTTTACAAAACAATCAACTAAAATGTAACGTTTATAGAGTGTGTCATAAAAATAAGATATATATTTATATTTTTTAATATTATTTATTGTGTATTAGTTTCCACTACTCAGAAATAATTTTATTTATATATATAAGTTCTAAAAGTATCATTTAGATCAGTTCTAAACAAAAAATATACTGGGTTGGCTTGACATTATTGCCATTATAAAATATTTATATTTTTAACGAATTTAATCATGATATGAAATGCTTTTCAAGCCCGTACTTTTAAGATTAAAACAAGATTTAAACCATTTATTCATAAGAATTATTACTATTATCCATATTATTATTAATAACAATAAATTAAACCTCGTATAATTACAGACTCTAGGTAGCCAGTGATAAAGATATTAGTAACTTACTTTAGTCTATAGGAGGAGAAAAAATGTATGTAAAAGAATGGAAATTTCCACTCTGGCGATTCTGAGTTTCATCCTCAGTACATACGTCAGAATTGTTCGAAACAAATTCTTTCGTCTGAATCGGATATACTACCTGACGCCACCCTCGTCCTTTCGATGTTGATGAAATAAAAGAGTACCTTTAAAGCACGCATTAAAAATAACAGATAGCTTATCACTGACTTTATTCAGAGAAATGGGAAAAACTAACAACACGTATATGATGTATAAAAGCAGCTAATAAACACATAGGAAGCAAACATTCCTTAATATCACTGCTATATATTTTTGGAAATAAATGCACAAAATAAAGTAAGATCTAATTGTGTAAACCTATTAATTAAAATGCTATATTACTTAAGTAAAATATAAATATATATTGATATTTTTTTATTTGACACTCTATAAGAAATCGTGAAGGGAAATTCTAAAGACCTGAATGATAACGTTTCTCGTTGTGAGTTATTCTTCGTTGCGTGCGTCTTGTTCGATTTTGATTGCTGCCACTACCTGAATGATGATGGGACGAGGATTTATGGTGGCGGTGGTGTGATGATGGAAGTGAGGGTACCTCTGTGACGTAGCTATATCCTTCGCTTGATAATTGAACACCACCTCCTTGCTGCATTTGTTGTATAAGTTGTGGATCTTTTAAATTGTAGTACGGTGGAATGTTTCCATTGCCTCCATTACCACTACCACCTCCTCCATCCACACCACTATTTACACTCGAATTGTTTCCAGTCACTGCACCACCTTAAATAGGTATTATATTTTTATATACTTTCTAATTACGTAGTGTCTTAATTGATTTAAGAATCACAATTTTCATTACACTTAGAACCAACTAAAAAAAAACTACACCCATTATTAAAATCCAATGTAACATTAAGTAATTTTCCTTGAGATAGGACATTGACTCTAGTATAGGTATCTCTTGTATATGCGTTGATATTTAATGTTAGTGAAAAAAAACTAGTCGGGCTTCTTCTTAAAGGATTGAATTGGAAACATGTTGTAAAGGACAAGACAAAACAAAGTAATATTGTTTTACTAGAGGACAACATAAACAGAGCCGACATTGAAATTATCATTATTATTCTTTTCTCTGCAACTTACATACATTTTTTAAACATAAATACACCACTGTCTTCTTGGCATATTTCATGTGGATGGTGGTTTGTATATGAAAAGAATAGGCGGTGATATGGGATCGGTATAGATTGTTGAGACTGATTTTAAAAAGTAAAACTTGTTTTTGTCTACTAATAGATGATGCCCAAAAATTTACTTAATTATTGGTTCACACATACTTAACAATTTGTATTCTCACCTACCGAAATTAAGTTGGTGAATTTTGTTTTGGCTTAATATACAATTATTAAACCGAAAAGTAATGACCCCAAAAAGCTTTAAGAAAAGGGTAGAAATTGGAGCTATTGCATTAACTGGCATAAAACTTTAGACACCATACTTATGATTTAAAAATATTTCTCGAAGAAATGTACACATTTTAAAATATTGAAGCTTAAGCCAGCATTTAATAATGATAATATTGGAATAATTAAGTCTCAGAACGAAATAGTAAAATAAATAAATTAACATCAGAGCTTTGTCAATAAATAGAAAATGTATCCCTTTTTACTTTCCTCTAAAACCGATTTTAGACAAGACGTTCGAAGAAAATGTTGTGTGAGCAGCGAAATATTAAAAAAAAACAAAGGTTATTATTCACAAAAAAGTTTCACATCAGGTTCACAATACTATTCACCGATCAGATTGTATCGTCTAGGAGAATAACAAAGATACCATCGTAAATGCCTTTCCCGAATGATAAAACAACAAAACACAACTCAATAAATTGTAGTGCTGTTTAATCGGTCCAGAAAATCAATAGAATACACAAGAATTGCTCAGTACTAATCATATTTTGTGTTCTTAAATTTATTTTTGAAATAGTATGCTTCAGGGCTAATACCAATGTTACCTATATGCTATTAAGTTAAGACGCTAGTCTTGTTGATGGAATAAGAAACGCATCCAACCACAAACCACAAACACACACATACACAACTTCAATTTAAGTTCTTTATATATTAAATATTTGTATAAAATCTTACCTTGAGTGTTGGTTCTCAAAAAAGGTGCCAATATCTTAGCTCTCTTCTTGTCATGTCCTTTCTGGGTGATATCACCTAAAAATATAAAAAACACAAAATAGTAATGACCATGTAATTGCTTTATTAACTTAAAATTGTCTAGAAACTATGAACGTTTTTGCGTTCATATCCTAAATTTTAAAGTTTGTATTATTTAAATACCTATTGAACCTTCCAACAGAGGGGCTTTTCACTACAAAAAATCGTGTACGGGATTGCAATCTTTAAATTCAAGATCGCAATCTTAGAGATTCGAAGATTGCAAGTTTTGGTTAAAAACTTTAAAGATTGAGGTCTTCTAAAAAAAGATTGCAATCTTTGATATGAAAATTGCCAAATAATTTTTAGAAAGATTGCAATCTTTTCTATGAAAATTGTAGCCGATTACTGGATTGCAAAGAGTGAAAAGCCCCCCGCGTACAACTAATTTGGACATAGGCTCAGATAAGACCAAAATATATATACCAGCCACGTGGTGTGACCGGTTTCGCCTCTGCCAAGACACCACTTGTTCCTTATCCTTAAGGTACTATATTTCTATTAATATAGTTGCGAAATATATCAACGAAAACCTGGTTCTTAAGGACATATGGGCCATGTTTTATTGTCTATCTTTTTCTTCGCCCATGTCCAGACATATATCATAAACGTTATGACTAATGTTGATATTGTTCACAAAGTTTTTAGCTTATAACACTGTCCACAAAGAAAACATATACATAAAATCGATCACCCAATCAGTCTATACCTTTTTACTCCCAGCCTTTAAAAATGGAATTAAAATAAATTCGGACTGACGGAAATTATATAATTCGATTACTTACAATTACTTATATTACCCCGTTTCCTACGTAATGTAAGGTGATTTTTATTTGAGGGTGCAACTCTTCTGCTCCTTCTCTTTGATTTTCTGCGTTGCATTCTACGTCGTTCAAGTGTTGGACTTATATCCATTTCCACATCATCGCAGTTATCGTCATCAACGTTCACATCAATGTAATTGTCATTTGCTACATATTGATCCAATTTCTGTTGTTCTCTTCTAAACTGATGGTACGTAGCATCTGATGTGCAAGAGCAATCACAATCATTCGGTAAACTATTACATTTGCATTTATTCGATGATTTATTCTTATAGCATATCCAGCAAGTTTTCTTTCGTGAAAATGATGGATCTGGTTCCACATACAAACAAGGATGTGAAGAAGATGATGCTTCGGTTAATTTGATTAGCGGCTCAGGTTGCCCTTTAATATCATTAATAGATGGGAACACATTTTCTAAGCATATTTCTTTACGTGATTTATAGGTTTCTGACTTCTTGCCCCTCTTTCCAAAACTTCGACGTTTATACCTATTGGATATACGTGATGAATTGTGGTTCTTTATTGCAGTCATACGCCAATGTTTGGGATAATTAAAAATCTCATAAGTTGTTCGTTGTTCCACAGCACTCTTTTGAAAATGGTTCTTCTTGTTAGCTTCTTCATTCAAAAAAGTTCTTACCTCTTGAAAATGTAATTTACTGTGTTGTTTGTTGGCTCGTTGATGATGTTGCTTTTCAGTTTGCCGTCTATTGCGTTTATCAGGATGTGGGAATACGAAATCTTCTAAATTACTTTGTGAATATAATATTCGTTCGTTTATGTTTTTCTTTTGCATGTAATATTTCTTTAGTCTTTGTAAGTGTTCTTCGAAAAATGCCTCTAAATCACTCAACTCTTTGTTCAATATGAAGTTGTTGTATTCATAGTTCTTTAGACGGTTTCTTCTAGTTATACAAAATTCTTCAAATTCTTTGAGTATTTTTTCATTCTTATTGCTCTCTTGTTTTCTCCGTTTACATGAATTTCTGCAGATGACTATTTTATCCCTTCTTGGATAACTGAAATCAGGTTTTGTGAGAGTCAAACTGAATCCAGAGTCTTTAGAAGACATCGACTTAAATGATTCATTTTTTCTCCTCACGTTATTTGTACTTTCTACGTCTTCCTGTCCCAAATTCAATTGTTTCCAAATCCTACCTAAATTTACAGCATACAACTCCTTTTGCATAGTAAATGGATTAGTTTTCACTCGAAGAGGATATGGAATCGAGCTGTCTGTTGACATTAAGTTTGGATCGTCGTATATATCTATTTCATTGTCAAACACAAAAGAATGGTAATCTTTTTCCTCATCAGCTGATTCTTCTTTGAATCTATCAGTAATTTGTACTTCAATTTTAGGCTTAGCTTGAAAATGAAACTCGGAAAAGGACGAACTTCTTGATGGTGGGTTCAAAGCTTTTCTAGGTGGTTTAGGTGGTGGTTTCGCGTTCTTAAGCTGTTTACGTATCTCAAAAGTTGGATGATTTTTATTAACCGATACTGATGATACGGTATTCAAATTTTCTAGAGCGGAATCAATACTTTCTTTTTTCATAGCTTTATGTTGTTGATGTTTATTCATAATACTTGGTATCGTTGATGGGATTGAAGATGTTGGTGGTATACATTCATTCTCATTATCTTGATCAGCCGAGATGCGTATTACAATGCTTTCACCTGAGTAATTATCACTTTTCAAAGCTGTTATTGCATTTACTAGCGTTTTTGAGGGTTGTTCTTTAGCTATTACTTCATTTTTATTACATTCATTTTCTTCGCGATTATTCTCCTCACCGTTGACTATTAACTGATCAACTGGTTCATTGTAAATAAAATTAGTTGTTGAGATATTTCGTTTATTTTTGTTATCGTTGGGTTCGTTTTTGAAATCAATCAATTCGGTGCAACCATCAAGATTTGTTTCTAGGTATTGAGGTTTTTCATATAGATTTTCTTCTTCGGTTGGTTTTCTTTGAGCAACCCCTGTTGTGGCGCCAAGTGCTTTAGCTCTCAACGCAGCTCTCTTTCTTCCTCTATCTAAGTAACTCTTTCGAATGCTAATTCTCTTAAATGAATCACTTCTCTTGAAACTAGAATCTATACCACTGAAGGCTCCATCTTTATTGTTTTTCTTTTTTGTACGAAGGAAATTTCGAATTGATTCAAAGGTTAAAGGCTTCATGTTTAGTATACTTTTATTTGCTGTTACTGTTTGTCATTGTTGTTGTTTGTATCTTCCATTATAGAACAAATAATGATTGAAGTAAAATTGCAATTATATGACATGGCAATTCAAAACATGCACTTGTTAAAAGGTGAAAATGTTATACATAATTATACATATTAATTATGGTGTATTCATTAATACATGGAGATTTGAAATAAATATGGTTAAAATATTTTCATAATTGTATATGCGTTTTATAACATAATACTTTTCTCAGTGTTTTTACAACCGCCATTATATTGTGTAATGAGAATACATTACGATTCGAAATATTTATATAAGAAAGGACGTATAAGGTGAGTTTCAGAGTACAAAAAACCAAAAAAACTAAAACAATCATCGACATAAAATGCATGCAACTTATGACGTGAATTTTGTGTAGGTTACGCTATTAGCATAGTATCATACATTTCACAATCTGTTGCTTGAATGTGTCATTTCACATAAGAATTGGGTTATTTATGGGGTTTGTTCTTATTTTGTATATATATTATTTGGAATTAATGAAATAAACATGAATACATAATATTAATTAATGGAAATCTCGATTGTTCATATTGTGTTTTTTTATTTGCATTTCTAAATTGTTTGTTCAATGTATGATTAAATCGTAAGTTTGCCGAAATCAAATATGAAACAACAACCACCAATAATTTTAATTTGTGTTCTGTAAACACGAATTGATGTTTAATCTAATGATGTAGAAATATGGATGATCTATATTGAATCAGAAATGTTCACTGTCCTCGTAAATTATAAAGCTTTGACTTGACTGAAAAGTTACAATACAATCAATCAAACCATACCACCAATATCTGAAGAAACAGCTAATTCTTGCATAATTGATTCTACATTTCTCACATACACACCATAGCTGAATGAATCCAGTTGCTGCCACAAATAGAGAAATTAATTGACACCAGAAGGAATTTTGTTCATCAAAAAAATGATGTTTTTATTCCGAATGTTGTCTTAGCACGAGGCATAAAGGAGCGTAGCGTAAACGTCTGTACTACAGGCTTTTATTGCTCATACTTCTGAGAACTTAACATTCTATTTACTTTTTTCTGGGCTCAACATTTTAATATTTTTATTTATTCTCCTGGATTTGTGCTAATTTGAAATATGAACACATTCTTCTCTTCTCGTTCTCTTTATATAATCTAATTCTCAAACAGAAAATAGTAAACAATAATAACAGAAATATATTAAGTTAAGTCTCAAAAATGTAAATGTAATTTCGCCATCGATACCAACTTAACGAAATTAAGTCAAGTACAGCTGAAATGTTATTAAACAAATTTATTAAAAATATTGTTGCTTTGTAAAGTTTTAACGTGTAAAAGTTTATATGCAACTAATAAACATCCATCAAAATCATTACCATTACACATGCTAAAGCGATGTAGTCAAGCCATGAAGGCTAGTTGAGAATGGAAATAAAATACATATTAAATAACTGTTTGTTATTTTCTTCTTGCTTAATTTCCACTCGACCATTCCGTACACCCTTTTCCCAAAGATTGAGATACTTCTATCATATATATGAGCACAGAAAAAACTGATGACTACTCACAAACCAACCAAAGAGGAAAACTGCAAATTCTATAGATACATACATTATTTCTCTTCCGCAAACAATTTTGAACATGCTCAAATGGAGCTGCTTAAGATGTTCAGTTAGCTTGATTATTATGGTTTTTTGTTTACTACCATTATTATTATACCGTTTTGGAATTTCTAAAAAACTTGTTGGAATATAAAATATTGAAGCTTATATACAATAATTTTTTAATAGGTGGTTGCTTGATGTAAGCTAAAGCACTGATTTGTAGAAAAGCATCTGCTAAATACATACACAAAAAATAAAACGACTCTAGAATTCAAAAATAAAGAGAATCAAACAAAAAAGTACCCCTAAAATCTTACTTGAAAAAAGAATTTCAATTTCGTGTCAATGAAATTAAATGAAGCGGTGCAGTAGAACTACGTTCCGTAGTAGCACTAGGGTTTTTTTTTATAAAATTAATTCTAAAGTTGCCTAGCCTCTGTCCTCATCCTTACTTCGAATAATATATTAGGAACTATAAAAATCATTAAGTCCATAAAAATACATTTTGCTTTAGATGTCCCTTTCATACTGCTATATGTATTTCCAAAATTTTGATGAGGGCTTATGGTCCTGATGATGTATCACACATATGATTCGAGATTACGAAACTGTTCACATTTTGCTTTAGTCGCCCCTTTCCTACGCCATTGTATTTCCAAAATTTTGATGGCAGATGGCCTTATTGGTACCTTTAAAACACACTCTACGTAATTCCAGATAACGAAGTTTTTATTGGTTTTTTTTTTTAGTTTTCGCCTTCCTACACCACTGCATTTAGAAATTCCAAAAACTAATGATAAGGGTTTGAAGTCCTTATGAGTACTTTTAAAACGCAGTATCAAACTTGAGAATCGGATAAGATTTGCTTAACTAAAATTTAAAAAAAACTCAAAATTGAAGCTTCCAGAATTTAAGTGCTAACGCCATTTTGGTAATGGCAGTTTGTAGTAGTCAAAAAGACCTTTTAGATGAGGTATCACATGTCAATATCGGACAATGTTTAGCCTTTCAAAAGGTTTATATATATTTAATAATAAGGGTATTTTTTTGTTTTATACCCTAAAAATAGAGATCGTCGCTTGAAATAAAGAAGCACATATTTGATTCGTCAATAGCTATTGAGAAAGTGTGGTTGAAAAAGAAAGAGCTGTTTTGATTTATCAAAAAACGATTGAAGAGTAATATTTTAAATAGAGAGAATGTATTTGATTCATCAAAAAATAATTAAAGAGAAATACTTGGAATAGAGAGATTCTGATTGGGAAGTATTATCTTACCGTTCAAAAATCTTTTAAAATTTTAATTCAATATTTGAAAGCCTGGATTCTCTTAAAATCAATTACTGATTCCTGACTAATTTTTAGAATAGATATTTTCCAAAAATCACTTTAATCAAAATTTATTTCGTCAAAAAAAGTCTTTTGAACAGGTTCTTTGAATTTTAAGAGTGATTTTATTTTGTGTGTAGGTAGCAAACATTCCTAAATATCACTGCTACCAAAAGTGAATTATAGATTAACGGCTATATTGAGAAAATTCTTAAATTCAAAGCTTTATTTTTCAAACAAAGAAAATACACAAAAAAATTGTTAAGACTTGGTAAAAATAGTTTATATTTTTTACATGAAATTCGAAAAAATACATTTTTCAAAATATTCATACTTAATGGTTTATTTATATATTTAGTGTAAAATTTATTTAAGTTGAAATCACGAATGCTTTTTGCCAAATTTTTAGTTGTTTTTTTATTTGTTTTGTTAAATACATATTACCTTGTTTGGGTTACATATTTTATTATATTCATACAAAAAATTATAATAAATTTACGTTGTAAGAATTTTTCTGTCTTGTGAGTCTGAGATACTACCAGACTCATCATTTTGATGTTGATGAAATAAAAGGGTACCTATAAAACACAACTCTCTTCAAAGTAACAGATAGCTCATCACTGACTCTATTCAGTAGAAGAGGGAAACTCTAAGCACGGATTTAGCAAAGTAGCTGGTAAATAAGTTGCAGACATTCATTAATATCACTGATACACCTTGAGCTTCGTTATTTGTTAGATAGTTATTTATTGTCGTTAGTGCCTTACATATTTATAATGTACTTTTTTCTTCCTATTTTTATACATACAGTAAATGTTCCGAGTATTTTAAACAAATACTTTATTTTTAGGTGTACAGTACTATACAAAAAAAATGAACATTTATTTTAACCTACATCAATTTAATGTATAATTGAAATAAGCTCAAAACTTTATTATAAATAGATAAAATAACAGTTTCATTGACATGTAAAAGTAATAAGAGGTATTAACCGAATCCGAATAGTAAAACATTACATTAACATTAAACTTCGGTTGATTCAGATGATTGATTTTCAGTTTGTTTTGATTTCATTGTGAGGTTTAGATTATAGATCAATAAACTCTATGTAAATGATTCGTCAATTGATCTCTACAGCTCACTCAAAACTATGAAGCAGCCTTGAAACACTCCATTATTAATAGCGCCTATACACTATTTATTATTCCGGCAAATGATTTTTATATCCATTATAATTAATTGATTTGAATTTGATGATTTAAAACTATATGGTATGAAGATACGGTATTACGATGAAGCTGGAGTGGAAAGAGAATACTAAAATAGTAAGCGAGTACATTAACCGGATTATTATATAGCTTACAGAGGAGTTAACAGACTTTTCGCTTCGATTTTTGTCTTGAAATAAATATTATAATCATTCTAGCACAACGAGAAAGATGAAAAACTATAGAATATTAATCTAATTGTGTGTTTTAAGAAATCTCTTTTCATTCTTGTATTCTAATGAAAAGGAAATCAAGCTTGCAGCTCTACAATAAGAGGAGTAATAGTGCATGAGATCTTTGAAACGAAGACGTGTGGCCCAAATGTGCATATTATGATTAAAGTTCACATTGTCATGTTACGTCGTTGTGAAAAGGAATTTAAAAAAAAGAGGTAGACATTCAGATCATTTTTTCATTTTTGTATATTAAATCAATTACAACTGATTAAAATTGAATAAAAAGAAATGGAATGGGCTTGTGTTGGCTTTTCAAAAACTGTTAAAGCTAATAATAAAGAAATGGAGCAGAACCCCTCGAAAAACTATGTAACCGACATTAACATTTTAAATTAGACCATGTTATTTCAACAAAAAATCATTTTTGATATTAAAATAGAGTACACGAGAAAAAGTTAATTATATGATCCAAATTAAAGAAAAAATCCGTTAAACGATCGGTAAATTAGAAGCTGGATAAAGAAATCAAATTACTTTTTTTTATTGTACCGAATACTACTGATTTATTATACCGATCTTATCAACAAGTATACATAACAGATAAGAAGTACACTACATTTTAATTGTACATAAGATATTCATTTAGTTATGTAGCTATAAAACACGGATTAGACTATAGGATAGATATAGAGATTAAATGTAGTTTAAAAAATAGTTTAGTGTTGGGGAGGTAAAACATGTTTTCTTAGGAATCGAAACGGTAAGAACATATCCAAAACATTCAAACCAATTTAAATGTGGTAACTTCTTATGTTATTTGTTTCTTGTATTACAGCTAGAATTTTAACTGTTAATTTGTGTCTATATTATAACATTATACTGACTATTAGATAATTTAAACAACGACGCGACAAAAGACAAGAACAATTTCTAAAAACCGGTAGTACCACGAAACACCAATACAATACAGTTGGATAGTTATGTACTCTTGCAACATAATTCATTTTTCGTAATCCATATAATCTTAGTAAGGATCAATTTCATCCAACCAAACACACTGATTTATTACTGACAATTTTCCAAGATTACAGGATGATTTCTAGCTTATACCATGTTAGGGCCTTGGGCAAAAGATACTAAACATACATTTTCCACTTTATTTTGTTTTCTCCTTGTGTCTTATAGCTTTGATTGTAATTACAGTAATTTTACGTTCTCACTAAGAAACTAAGTATATGCAAAGCATCATTGCACAGTGGAATTCATCGTGATCAATCTAAGACAAAAGAACTATTTGTCGAATTGTCAAAAAGGACTTACATATGACATTTTTCAGTGTTGTTAGTTTTCCCCTCTTCCTCTGAATAGAGTCAGTGATGATGAGTGATGATTTTTACCATCAAATAGTAAAACATATAGTAATTTGAGTTAATTTTAATTCAATCAGAATTTAACAAAAAATAAAAAACAAACATTATATCCTAAAATCTATTTTTATAGAATATTAAAAGATTAAGTAAAAGAATATTTCAAAATCAATAGATATTTCGAGCAACTATTCCCAATAATTTGAAAGTATACACTGAGAGAAAAAAAGCTTTAAGGATGACGGAGTTACAACTTCAAGATGACGAAGTAAGTTTTTAATTCCTTCCTAAAAAATATGTATAAATTTTACTTCTTTCCCAAACAATTATTCTATTTCAATTTCTATGTTCCTTTTCCAGATTCCGAACTTCGTAATTATGTTGTTTAACTTAATAAGAATAGTGAATTGTTAAAAATACTAACAAAATAGTAAGCAAAAAATTACTATTAAATTAAAAACAAACCCCTATCAAAATTTTGGAAATACATGGGCGTAGGAAAGGGGTAACTAAAGCAAAATGGTTATAACCTTGAATCATATTGGGTCGTGTGATACATCATTTTGTAAGTACTAATAAGGCCCATAAGCCCCCATCACAATTTTGAAAATACAAGAGCAAGTAAAGGAATAGTAAAGCAAAATGATTTTTTGTAGATTTTATATGAACCTTTATGGTTCTTAATATATTATACGAACTGAGGATGGGTCACTTGCTTTAAAAGGGGCAATTTAAGAATTAATTTGATTACAAAACCTCTAGTGCTATGGAACGTAGTTCTACTGCACCGCTTAATTTTTAGTGTTAAATGTTCTAACAAAAAAAAGGAGAGATGATCTGAAGAGTTTTTGTACAAATTATGTCCATTTTGCTAAGAGTTCTAAAGAAACCAATAGGGTAAGGCTTCTTTGTGATTAAAACTTCGTCGTAATATTAACATTAATAAATTTTGTAAACCCTTCTAGTTTATTGATAAATATAAAGNAAATGTTCTAACAAAAAAAAGGAGAGATGATCTGAAGAGTTTTTGTACAAATTATGTCCATTTTGCTAAGAGTTCTAAAGAAACCAATAGGGTAAGGCTTCTTTGTGATTAAAACTTCGTCGTAATATTAACATTAATAAATTTTGTAAACCCTTCTAGTTTATTGATAAATATAAAGCTAATAATAATAACAATATTTCGTTTGAACGGAGCATTCGAGAATTTTTTTTTTTTTTACTATGTAATAGTGTCAGAAG
>JXPG01030575.1:1508-12527 GCA_001015175.1 Megaselia abdita
AAAAAAAAAAAAACATTTAAAACGCATATTACCAAGAAATGTTGATAAAATCTCTCTAAATTGAGAAGCTTTTTTAGACAATTGATTTTATTTTTATTCCTACTGCTTTGTGTTCAGTATTAGTTACTTTTTCTATTACATTTTGTCTTTTCTCTCATTTTTTAATGTTAATTTTAATATTTTTGTTTATTTGAACTTTTTTTGTTTCCATTGTATCTTTTAAAAAATGTGTTTTTCAAAAACCCACAATAAATTGTGCAATACGATTGAATTTCGTTTTTTTATTATTTTGTTTAGTAGATCTTAGACAATTTTTTATGAATATATTATTAGATTTTTTTTTGTTTTCAGTTCTTAGAATAATTTTTTATATTAGTTGAAAAACGAAGTAAAAATAAAAAAGATACAATATTTTGTGAATTTTTATACCAAATAAAAGATTTAAATTGTAAAAACTACAATTACAATTCGCTTTATGTAACGAAGAAAACAAAACAAGAAGATAAAACGTAATTTAGCACTTCTTAAAAATATTTTTTATATTTTTTTATTTTTGTTAACTTTATTTGTTGTTTTTTAAATACACTTTTCATTGATTTTTATTTCGATTTGTTTTTCTTTATTTTTTTTAGTTCTAATTTTTCTTTGAATCGAAAATATTGTAGCATACACCGAAAACGCCGTCGTTTCTTCTACAACAACAAGCCATGGGAGTAATTGAATTTCTATCATCTTTTCAAATTATCCTTCCTTGCATGCGTCTATAATAAGTGTTTCCATTACTAAATGTTAATTGTGTTTTTGCAAAGTTCAAAGTCATGAAAAGAGACCCCGAAAAACAACGATCTCGGTGTATGAATTTAATTATAGGCCTTTGAAACAGTGGAATGGATTTTAAAAATTAAACAATGTTTTAAATTTTCTTTGAATTAATTAATTGAAACAAGAGTGAGTTCACTAAAATTAACGGTACTCCATCTCTTCTAGTCTATGATGTTAAAGTTTCTGTTGTAAAATGGACTCAGACTGAATAACTTGCTTCTTATTTTCAAACAAAATTTGCCATATTGGTTTGCGTTTTAGAGATATTTACATATCATTTCGGCAACAAAGTCTTGTTTCTCTTAAAATTACTTTTCTTTTATAACTGAGTTGGATATCGTGTGGGTTTGTTGAGACACACAATTTTCAGACAGATTCTCATAAACTTAAAAGTAGAGTATTTGTGAAGAATGAATTTATCGATTCGATTTACTCGAGTACTCCACTAAATAGTAAAAATCTCGCCTTAATTTTATAGTAAAATTCTTGCTTGAAAACGGTAATAAAAAAAAGTAAAAATTTATTGAATTATCCCTAAAATGTGAATATTTTTTGAATATTATTTTGAATATCGATTTTACATATTTTGATACAAATAATTTTTATTTTTTATGTAATTTTTAATATATAGAAAAAATCTAGTTGAAAATTTTTCGAAAAGTTTCAGTTTTGAATATTTTTGTGTAATTTTAGAAAAGCTCGCCTATCTCTTTATATTAAATTAGGAAAATTTTAATTAATTGAATTGAATTGTACAAATACAAATATAAGAATTTGAGCTTTTCTATATAAAATATATAGTGAAGAAATAAGGAAACAACCAAATAAATAAAAACAAAAACTTATTTTCGAGATCATCATTTCTGAAATAAAAAAAAACTTTAAAAAATTGATGTCGCTTCAGACTTTTTTTTATTACAAAATATAAAGACAAAAAAATTTACAAAATATAAAATTATAAAATAAAAAAATCAAATTTTGCTCTATATTTTAATGTCCATATGGAATAAATTTCTAATCCTTAGTAAATAAACTAGTTAAAGTTTTAAAGTACATTATTTTATACTCTTTTTTAAAGAAAAATTTGTAGTTTTTCATATAAAAATAAACAAATAAAAGAATTCTTTAACAAAAAGATAGTTTTTTAGATAATTATTGTAAATTTAATTTTGTTGAAAGGTAAAGTCTATTGATAAACTTAGTAAGAATTGTGTTATAACAAAAAATAACAAAAAAAAAACAATAAATCTCTGTAAACATTTAAAACTTAAATAAATTTTCCGAATATACTGATTACATTGATGATTTTAAGGAGGGTTTTTTTTAATAATTATTTGAATAAATTTTGATTTTAGTGCTGGTCTTTTGTCTGTTGGCTCTTTATGGTCCTTTACTGTTTTCTCTTGGAATAGAACACTCATTAAAAGAAATATCTTGCTGTCTGTTTGAATGTCAGTCTGTATTTTATTGTATTTTTAGAATCTTTACAAAATTTTGATCAAAATTCAAGTTAAGACTTCAATATAAACACTTTTAATTTAATTTTTTAAAAGTGTTATTCTAGTAAAAACAAATAATATTTTTGAAGGATTTAATTAAAAAAAGTCATTAGAACAATATGAATTATTATACTTATAATTATTATATATAAAAAGTAAAGTAAAGAGTTGTTTAAAAAAGGTGTCATAAGTTCTAGTAGTACAACAAATTTGAGACAATCATCATTTAAAAATAATTTTTATTACAAATTCAAACACAAATTATTGAATCCTTAAACTAAACAAAACATTAAAGATTTGTTCCTCTCATTAGCTCTTCCAGCACCGAAAACATTTCCGTATCAAGTATTATTCCACAACTATCTACCCCTGATACCTCTGGAGGTACATGGAAAATGATAAAGGGTAAAGTTTCTCAAGCTATGGAAGACATCAAATCATCAAAGTCACCAACAGTATTGACTGTAAAAAGTAATAGTTTTTAAACAAACGATCTATGAAGAGATAATATATTGCATTAATAATTTCCACAGGTGATATTCCTCACACTACTTACTATGATTCCGATGTAGAGACAGTGAACAGTGAAATTGGACAGGACTCCGATTCTGATGTCGATTCAAACATATTCAATGATGAAGAATCGTCTGCAATTAAGAAATCCTTAGCCCACTTAAAGTCCAAAGTTACAAAAAAGGATCAGATTCCCAAGAATGTTTTGCAAACATCAAACCGACAGCCGTTGCCAAAAAAGGATTCCTCCTTGAGGAATGCATTTCTAAGGAAAAGAAATAGAAAGATGGAAGAAGAAAGAGAAAAGAAACCACTGAAACCCTCGACAATAAAAAAAGACATTGAAATAGAATCGGGGGTGGAAATGTTAGAAGACATGGTTGTTATAGCCTCTGCTGTTATAGGAGACATTCCTGAATTAAAAATTCATGATTCACCGAAGGAAGAAAACTTGCCACAACTTACAAGACAAATATCAATTCCAAAGACGTTAAACATAGAAACTAACAAAACTGATAAATATTCAAGAGATATTTTTACACAGACCACTAAGAAAATTATATTCCATCCTCAGTTCATTTCGAATTCTTGTTTGTTAGCGATTTTGTCCATCGCTCCCATACCAGAGTTTTTCCGAGGCATCATTGCATGCTTATTTTTTCTTTCGATAATTAGTATAGTTTCATATCATATCAATCGTATATTTGAAGCTAAAGTTACTGCAAATGGTCCAGAAAAAACTGAATTCCATATTCCTGACTATACAAGCATGCCGGTTTGTGAGATTCCGGTTGTGGAGGAACACAAGACTGTGAAAACTTATAGGGTAAGTTTTATATAATTTGTGTTTTTGTGTCTATGTACTGTATGCATTCAAGTTTGGTGTGTTAATTTAACATTACGTTGAGTTTTTAGGGTTTTGTTTTTTGTTTAAGTAATGTTTTTTATTTGCTTTGTCCGTCTGTCTGCCGTAAACCTTTTGCAATGCATATTTGAAGGGGTAAACATTGACCGATAGGGGCGTACTATATCTTATTTTAAAATCCTATGTGACTACTACAAACCATCATTAATATAGATATATCAAATACGAAGTGAGGTGTAGTAGGTTCAGAGGCTACATACATCGTTGCTGACGAGCCTTCGTCAGATTCAAGATAGCATCTCGGTCTCAGGCTGTTTTTCTCCAGTTGGGTATACCTTTCTCCCTGGTGTCTTGTTGAACCAGGTTTACCCATCGCTTTCGTTGCAGCCCTCTTCTACGTGTACGCTGCATTGAAATTACTCTTTTGGCTGGAGCATTGTCGTCCATCCTTGATGCATGTCCTGTACGCCGAAGACGCTTGTTCTACATTCTGCTGGTTACATAGCTGGTGTAACTGTACCGTATCGTCCATTCATCTTTTCACGCATAAGACACCGAAAATAGAGAGAACTTCCGATGTTAGGTTCCAGCATGTTTTCAACAGTTCAGCTGGTATACCGTCATTTCTTTTGCTCTTGTTGTTCTTTAGTCTCTGGATAGCTGAGTCTACCTATGATCTTGTGAGTGGAGGGACATCATCGCTGTTCTTCTGCTTGAGTGGGGGCACTGCTTTTTACACCGTTCAGCAGCTGTCTTTCTATCACTCATAAACTCCAGCTCTCGAACTGCGGTTTTTCGAAATGCCAGTCTTGCTGAGTTTCTCTTGTTTTGAATCTAAACTAATCTCTGGATGATCGAGTATTTATCAGTAGGTTTTCTGATGTAGAGCTTCTTTATCTAAGAAAGCTCTGTCATATTCGGCATATCGCCATCCCTTCTTTCGTTGAGGTTCACTCATACCAATTGTTTCAGAGGCTTGTTTTTGTATTATATATTATCAAATGATTTAAAAAAATAATTATTATAAAAAACTAAAGCAAAAAATGCAAATTGAAAATACCAAATATATGTATAATTTTGAAAACAACAAAATAATATTAAAACTAAATATATCTAACGAGATGTAAGAATGTATGCATGTGAGTTTCCTGATCGCGCACAGACTTCACGTATTTACACAAGAGTCTATTTAAACATGAGTATTCATTGAATAAGCATCACAAAGAACTACAAGTTAGTCTATACAACCGATGACTCTAAAACGAAAGCTTCAACCATAAGTTATTAATGATTGTACTGCTGAAAATAGAATAAATGGTTAGTTTTTTGAAAGAGTGATATAGATATGGAGACTTTTGGGTGTAATTTGCTGATCTTCTAGATCCTATCCTATATCATATCCTTCTGAATCCATCTAGAAAACGAAATTTCGCTTAAAGATGGAGTTTAAAATATTTCGAAGGTATAATTTCCATAGACATTTCTGTAAAAGAATATATTTGGTATATGAAATTAGTTTTGAAAAGTAAAAAACCATCTAAATATTCACTTTCAGGGATGGATGAATGAAATAAATAACTATGATCCCAACAACTATCACATATCAATGACTAGATCCGTCTACATAAAACTAGAAGGATCTTCTCTTCGTATTGCAAATACCACCGCAAGGGTACCTAAAAGAGAAATGTGGAATGAAGTTCCAACTGACGTCAACAAGTTAATATTCACCAACGTTAGAGTGTATAATTTACTAGGTAGTAAAATAGAAATGTTACCAAGAGGTCTAGCAAGAAAACGGTGAGAATTATTTCTTAACTTATTGTTTAAATTTAAATTAATTTTCTCATAGGTATTTTGGAAGAAAATATCCAATACAATTGATTATAAAAAACAACAATAATGCTAGAAACTCAGTGGACCAACAAAATGTTCCCACTGAAACATTCCATAGTGACAGTGGCTTCGTGGAGCTCAGCCTACCAAAACCAGAAAAACCTAAAAAAATGTCAGCTGGGAAGATTGACGTATTATTAGGAGATTGTGATATAAGTGAAAGCAGCAAAAAAAGTGATAATGACAATGTAATGGATTTTGGAACTGTCGTTCTAAATTCTGATGTGAGTATAGTATAATTATTTTAATTCTTCCTCGAATTTCTCTGACACAATAAACTTAAAATGAACAATTACAAACAAAACTTTTCCTTAATATAGCCTCAATCATTACAAACAACACCAATCCTTGAGTCTGAGGAACCAACAATACCTTGTGGGGATGAAACACGAATCTTGTTGTTCGCTCGAGGGGACCGTGATAAAGAAGATTGGTACAGGAGGTTTTTAGCAGCCAGTCAAGGACAAGTGGAGGATCAAGATATTCATTTGCCTAATGTGACATTTATTGATGACAGTGATATAAAAGCAGCTGCCAAAGCTGCAACTTTCATGCCTGATAACGAGAAGCTTAACTCATCGCCTTCCAAAACCCCAGAGGATATTTCGGAGGAAGGGGATTCTGTGAAGAAAAGTGAAATGAACAAAGAGGCAAGTGTGGAAACTCCTAGCTCCACAACGTTTGAAGGTTTGATTATAAGTAATTGTGCTGGGAGGAACTCAGAAGACTACATCAAATTTATGGCTCTTTATCAGGTTAGCATTTAAAAGTATTTTTTTGTTGAAATTATTATTTTGTTTTAATTTGATTTTGTTTATTAGAAAGCTTGTTCCAAATCTGATGAACCAATTCCGTTAGTTAAGAAATCATTGGTACCTAATACTCCTAAAGTATGTTTTATTTTGTTTTAATTTTAATTTTTGCAATTTAAATGTTTTAAAACAATAATACCTAACTACCATAATAATCCATAGTCCCGGAGGGAAAAACGACAGAAGGACGAGCTTTGGAGGGGAATCGATCAATCCTTATTTCTTGGTCCTTGCGGAAGTGTAGTTTGGGCTAACGTTTTGGTAGGCAGAATTCTCTACAGTTGTTTAAATGATGCCCTATTACAATCTAAGATACAGGAATTTCTGCAGAAAAAATTGAGTGCCATTAGAGTAAGCTTTAGTTTTCACGAAATGAACAATTATTAATATAGCAATCATAGCTTCCTGGATTTATGGAAGATGTTTCTATTAAACAAATATATTTAGGGGAAACGCCACCGATTATACACAGAGTTTCTCAGCCGGTTCTTGATGAACGTGGCACTTGGATCGACGCAGACTTAACCTATGAAGGCTTGATGCACATGACAATAACAACCAAATTGAATTTGCTCCGATTAAAGCGGCAGCATTCACGGAATAATATGGAATCAGCCGGAACTCCCAGTAATGAGTTTGCTCAAACTTTTGATGATGTTAGTAGTGTTTTGGATCCTTCATTTGCAAACTGTGCAATTTATGATAGCAATGCTGAAAGTAGTGGTGCTTCTAGTAGTGAATCTGAAAGTCCAAATTTAACTTCAGTGGATACAAGTTCTGAGTAAGTGTTTTTTGTTTAATATATTTTTTCTAAACCAATCTGCAGGCAAAGTTTATACTATATAATTTATTATATATGAAAACGTATAAATGTGATTCAATTCAAATATCTATTTATGAAAAGGTGATCAACAATTCAATACAATACAATCGAGAATTTTATTAATAAACTACAAATATTTTCTAAATTTCATCATTACAAAATATTGAAGTTAAGCATATTGTTTAGAACATTCTGCGTACGAAAGTATTAAATTTCATCATTTCAAAATATTGAAGTTAAGCATATTGTTTAGAACACCTTTAAAAACAATTTCTCATAGGTCAGTACTTATAAAAATACAAATATCCTCTTCCAACAGTCAACATGCAAATAATCCTGGCAATGCGAGAAAGATCTTCAAAATTGTGGACAGGATAACAGCATCGAACATATTCCAATACGCTACGGAGCTTTCGTATGTTCAAAAAGCCATGGAGAATATGAGTACCAACATTACCTTGAGGGTTCATTTGAAAGGACTAGTTTCTAGAGTGGCTATAAACATTCCGCCACCTCCTTCCGATAGAATTTGGTTATCGTATGGATGATTACTTCATATACATATTGTTTGAAATACTAATATTTTTTGTTCGCAGGTTTCGTGGACCTCCGAGGCTTTGGATTTCGGCCAAGCCGGCCGTAGGGGATCATACATTTGACTGGAGTATGATCACCAATGTTATTGAGAGTAAATTATGTGATGAAGTTTACAAGTATTTGGTTTACCCTAATATGGTGGACATTATTGTCCCATTTTTAGGTCAATCTACTTATAAGGAGTGATTCGTTTTTTTATTATTCTTAGCCTGAATTTATTTATAATTTTGTGATTTTACAGGTCTCACGAAAGTATTAACTTTATTTTTTAAATTATACAATTTATTTTTGAATTTGTTTGCATAAATAAATCATTTATATGTTATGGACTTTTTTCGAAGGGTTTCTACATTTTTCAAATTGGACTTTGATTTTAACATAAATAATGAAAACTTAATTTGAATTAAGCTAACATAAATTAACAGGCGAACAGAAATAGAAGAAAGCAGTTTACTTATTTTTTATTTGTATTCTTCTTCTTTTACAAGACATTAAAGGTAAAATGTATAACGATTCTCGAACTTTTAATAAATTTATTAACGTAAAGAAAAAAGATGACGGTTATCCGTCTATTATGAAGTTTGAGGGAGAGTCAAGTAATAATCCTCAGATTATTGCTGATTTTTTTGCTTCCTTTTTTGAAAGAGCTTTCGATAATACCAACAAGTTTACCACTACTAATCTTATGGAGTTTTCGTCTGATATTATAGCGGCATTTAATTCTAANNTGAAGTTTGAGGGAGAGTCAAGTAATAATCCTCAGATTATTGCTGATTTTTTTGCTTCCTTTTTTGAAAGAGCTTTCGATAATACCAACAAGTTTACCACTACTAATCTTATGGAGTTTTCGTCTGATATTATACCGGCATTTAATTCTAGGGTACAAATTGATTGCGTGTATACGGATTTTAGTAAAGCTTTCGATAAGCTATCTCACTCGGTTATAATTTTGAAAATGAGGAAACTCGGGTTTCCTCCGGCGATTATAGAATGGGTGACTTCGTATTTAACTAAGAGGACTTATGAAGTACCAAACTCAAATTGATTCTGTCGAAGCCGTACAAAAGCGTTTTGTTCGGTTCGCGTTAAGTAATTTGCCCTGGCACAATCCTCTTATTCTCTCTCCATATCCTGAGCTCTTTTAGTTCCTCAAAAAAGTATTCATCCAGATATTCGCACCTAGTGAAGCTGTGGCAAATCACATTTTCCAAATAAATACTCCACACTTTCCACAGCCTGAAGATCACAGCAATAACAGCACTTATAATCCTCTATTAAACCCATGAGTTTTAATATTTTTTCACCGAGTAGTGTTTAGTTATAATTCCTGTAATTTTCTTAAGTTTGAATTTATTGAATTTTAATATATTCTTACTCTTTCCTTTATTTACTGATGGCCGAAAATGTTGTGTATCTGTTATCTGTTGCTTTTTTATTGATAAGTTACTTGTCATACTTGTTCTACCTCTACTTGTGACTGATATCCAAAAGAGTCTTAAATTGTTCTGTGATGCCAGTTTCTTAAGAAACTCGCGACAGCTTTTTAGGATTTTGGATCTGATGTTATTTGATCCTACAGCTCTAATATCAGCTTGACTGCCAATATAAAAAGATATATCCTTACCATATGTCTTTCATTACCTCAGCTGCTTAATATTCTAAAAACTTCCGCTTGGAAAACCGTACATTCCTCATTCAGTTTGATAGAACATTCTATGTCTTGGAAAGCCGAGTTCACGCCTGTCCCATAACCACAGTCCATTTTCGATTCATCAGTAAAAACTGAAATTTCCTTCTGTCTTATTACTGCATTTTCATTCCAACTGTGCCTACTTGGAAAATAAATCTCAAATGGGACATCGAAGTCCAAAGTTTCAATTATTTCATCAGATTCATTTCTACTCCGTTCTCCGGAAGCAGCGGTTTTAAAAGCACCCGTGATTTTAATACTGATACTTATGCCGCTCTTTGAAAAGTTCGAAGCTTCATTTACATGTATTGCAGTTCAACCGCCTTCCACCAGACAATTGACCCATAAGTTATGATAGGTCTTACCACCATCAAATAAATCCAATGCAACAAGTACGGCTTAAGTCCCCAATTCTTACCTTTTACTTAGTTTAATTTTTTGTCCAAAATAATTGCAGGGTATATCGGAAGCTGGAATCTTGGTACTTTGTGTTTCCTTGCAAATAATACGAGCTCGGTTTTAGCAGGATTCACACCCAGACCACACTCATTGCACCCAGTTTCTTAGAGTTACTAAAACCATTTTCCATTAAATCTGAAATTGTACTTAAAAATTTGCGTTGTATTAAAACTACCAAATCGTCCGCATAGCTGACAACACTAACTTTCTGTGAATTAAACTTCTTACAATCATATTTACAACTACCAGCCAAAGTAACGGTGAAATAACACCTACTTGTGCGTACCTCTACTCATTCTTCTTCTTATGTTACTTTCTCCCATTACCCTGTTTTCAAGTTCATATATATGAGTGACGTTGTTAAATGCCCCTTCTATATCAACCACAGCTGCAAGTGTATACATTTTGTTTTCCAAACCATATTCAATTGAAGATACAACTGAGTAGAGCCGTTTTCACCGATTTTCCTTTGGCATATCAAGTAACATAAAGCTTCCGGATTCGGTCCATGTACCATCATTTTTCATTATGAAGCTAGGTGGTGAACTAGATTTACTTAAATACTTTCCGAAATCTTGATATTTGATCCGACTCACAAAATGTTCTCCAAGTTATTCTTTTTTGCTTTCGAATCATATATTTTAACGATCTATTACTGTTTTTATAAAAACTTACTTTTTCAATCCTTTCGTTTTCAGATATACCATTTCTCCTGCTTTCATTCAAAAGTTTCCTTGTTTCTTTCAATTTTACTGAAAATAGTTCTTCTTCACAACTTCAAATTCCACTAAATGACAACCGCTGGCCATTGCAAAAAAGGTTGGCAATTCCCAAATCAATAAGGCCAACATATAGTAAGACTGCGGCTTTACTTGGAATAAAACCATTTTTCGTTCTTCGAACGGATGGAGAAAGTTATTGCTGCTAAGGGGAAAGGTTTGAAATCTTTAATTGAGTTTGGAACTATGAAATGTTACCTTCATGAAAATAAATACTTTTACTAATGTTCTATTAAATAGTTGGTTGATGTGGGTGCTAACCCT
>JXPG01030578.1:0-11892 GCA_001015175.1 Megaselia abdita
TGTATTGTAATTGTATTGTAATTGTATTGTTCACAATAATTACAATTTTCTTTGGAAAATAATACAAATTTAGAAGTATACACTCAAAACCTCTCAACATGTTTTTCTTAAGATTACATTTTCCAGTTAAAGTAAGATAATAATGAATATGTATTTTTTACGAATAATAATTTTAAATATTTCCGCGCATTTGTTTAATTTTCCCCTCCACCTCAAACAACAACCATATAAACGAAGACAACATCCAAGCTTTAATTTATACAATTCGCAACCATCGTTCCAAAAATTTAAACCAAGCCCTTCTATTCGTCCAAAATGAAGACAAACCCTTCAAATAACCGGATATATCAATTTATATAAGAAAAATTCCAAGAAACAGAAAGCAATAAAGTGGAACAGTTCCACAAACAATAAAAACTTGTTCCATAATCCCCATGAATATTGTTTATGTCTATAAAACTTCCTAGTTGTAAACCGTAAAGCGAAACGTCCACCAACAAGATTTATGCTAGAAAAGTTGTCGTCGTCAACGAAAACATGCCATTGTGTTTTCAGACCAAGAAACAGCAGGCATAGCAGTATAGCATAGGCAGTAAAAAAATATTCTTTGGAAAATTCAGTGAAAATGCCAAAAATGGTAAGCCAAAGTGCGGGAAAATCAACTAACTTATCGATCTGATGCTTGACTCTTGTGTTATTGGTATTCCTACTGCTTTTGCTTGCAGTCTATAGTAAAGAGTTGGAAACCGGTAGCACTATGGGAGCTGTTTAGCTGTAGAGTTAATGTAATATGGATTGCTTTCGCATTCAACATATGTACATAACAAACAGTAGGAACGTTAAATATATGATGAGTAGAGTGTTATGTGGAAAAGGAGTACATGGTTGCGCTGTGCTGTTCTGTTCTATGCTGTGCTATGTGACTGACTGTAGTATGGTACCATATTATGCCAAGAGCCATAGAAAAAGAATAATAATTCCAATGAACTCTGCAGTTGCAGAGTAGAGTGTAGAGATATGAAAAAGGCAATACTCGAATAAAAGTTGTATTCTCAACAAACTATTTATATATATATAGAAAGATAAACTAAACAAACATACATGCCATCTAGTTAGTAGTTCTTCCTTGATATGTTGAATGTTTTCCATTTGAACAACATTTGTATGTTGTGTGACTGTGACTTTCTTCTTTCTCGCTGCGATGCACTAGAAAACTTTGTTGGTTGGCGTAAATAGTTTTAAAGGTCGACCTAGACAGTAGCAGTATCAGTAGCACAAGAGTGTAAAACTAAAACCAGCGCATTACTTTATATGAAGAAAACAACTACCATACCATGCCATTGATGTTGCAAGTTGGAAAAAGATAAAATTGTTTCCAGACCATACCAGATATGTAATATGGTCTGTCTTTTTTCTCCTGCTACTTATTATTCTATGAAATTGTAATGTCGTTCTACTTTAAAAGTTATTTAATTAAATTTTTAGAACCGGAGGGTTAGTCAGGATTTGCTTTGGTTGGACATTTCTGATGGTTTTTGGTGCAGGTTAATTAAGTTAGTTGCCTGGGAATCACTTGCTTTCAAGTTGGATATATTTTATGGTTTTATTCGTTAATATGATTTTGTGGAGTGGTTTTTAAAAACTAGAATATATTGGGTTTCTTTTGAAGCTCTCATTGAATGTTGGGTTTTGGGAGTGTATCTCAGATAAGAAGTTTTCTTATGTTCAAATTATCCCAGACAAGAACTATTATAATTTTTTTGAAAGAGCATCTTGGAATATGTCGCAAGACTTCATTAATATAAAAGACAAGAACCGAACTGAAACATTTTTGAATNGAAGAAGCATAATATTAGGACGTTTTTAAAAGTGCGGCCTGAGAATATGTCGCAACACTTCATTAATATACAAGACAAGAACCGAACTGAAACATTTTTGAATATCTGTTGTTCACATCCCAGTTATATCAGAAAATAAAAAAAAAACATTGGTTGAATAGTTTTTATAGAGCAAAAATAAAAATTGTTTTTAGCTTTTTTCAAATATATCTCTGACAATAATTATTCTAAAATTCGAGTTATCAAAGACAAGAACTAAAAGAGCATAATATTAGGATTTTTTTTTTAATGTTGAGCTTTGGGAGTGTATCTCAGACAAAAAGCTTTCCTATGTTAAAATTATCCCTTAATGATAGAGGGAAAAGTGATAAAAACAAGGAATGTGTGCTGAAAATATAACCCAGGCACGTACTTTAACAATGCCAAGAGCTGTGAGCTGAGACGCAACCCAGGAAAGATATGTTTGTAAGTTTTGTCTAAAAATATTCCCGCCTTCTTTAATATACAAAACAAAACCGTGATAATCTATAAAGTTTTTAAAATCTCTCCCAATGGTTCTCTTATGAAAGAATGGTTGTATAAAATGTGGAAAGTAATTAAATTTTCTGTGAACAAATATCCAAGGCAAACACTTTTTTAATTTCCTCATTATATTTGACAAGAACCAATAAAGCTCACTATTCTTAAGTAAAAGTTAAAATAAAATGAAGAGGACATTAGTAAATGTTCGAGTTTAAAAGTTCTGAGAGTAATTAAGTACTTAATAAATTATTGTTATACTATTATATAGAAGAACAACAATTGGAAATTATTTGTTTCTGAAATTTTCCACAAATATGTCTAATCTCTCTAAAGTATACAAGGCACAAACCCAAAAACCTTGCATTTTAAACTCGCTAAGTTTCTTTTAAACACTCTACCGAAAATTTATCACTATTTTGCTGTGAAATAAATTTGATACACCTTTCCAGGTGGAACTTTAAGCTAGACTTCATCTATTGTAAAAATTACTTATATCTTAGTCAACAACCAAAAAGCATACTCTTAGGAACTTATCTTTTAAACTTATCTTTTAAATAATATTCAAGACAAAAACCAGTGCTAATGGGAAAGAAGGGAGAAAGAAAGTATGGAACCTTTGTTAACTCTGTTAAATTAATACTAGGGATCTATAAATCACACAATCGGAACCACAACCAAAGACTGATAAAGTTTTACTACACTAAAACTAAAAATGCAACTCTTCTTGAATGTACAAGATAACAACCATAAGTCTATGAAACTTTTTATAATCTCACGAATCATTTCTTTACATCTCTTGTATTACAGACAAGAACTTTGAACATCAAAAAGCAATAACAAATCAATTAAAAACAGTAGAATATATTTTAAAATATGACAGGATCGGAGGGAAAAAAGTAATACTGTTGAATATTTTATTCTTCCAAATTTCCAAGCCAAACACTTTTACAGTTTCGTCCTTATATTTGGCAAGAACCAAATAAGCATACTATTCTTCTATAAGAGTAATTAAGTACTTAAAAAAGTAATCTCATACAATATTTTTTCTACTGTTCTATTAAGAAATAAAACTAAAAATTAAATGTTTCTGAAATATGTCTACAAGCATGTCTCACCTTTTCAAAATTATACCAGACACGAACCCGAAATCCAAGAAACTTACATTTTAAACTCGCCAAATCTCTGTTAAACACTCCAGTGAAAATTTAGCACTATTAGCACTAAATTTTCTTCGCATTTCCAGGTAGAACTTTAAATTAGACTTCATTTATTGTAAAAATTACTTATATCTTAGACAACAACTAAAAAACATACTCTTAGGAACTTATATGCTTTCAATAACACGCAAGACAAAAACTATTGCTTTTGGAAAAGAAGGGAGGAATATTCAAGGATATAATGCTGTATATATAGATTGCAAACTTGTAAGTTTAACTGCCCGATTCTTAGCAGTGACCGTTGAGACTAGGGTTGCCTTAAACTAAGTAAGAGCATATTTTCTAATTTTGAATCTAGTGGAAATGAAAAATTCTTAGACATCTATCAGATATATAATATACCTCTTATAGAGTGTCCACTTCCACCACTTCTTGTTCTTCTTCTTAGTATACACTGGACATATATACCACTATTAAAAACATAATATTAGGAACTATTTTAAAATATCACAGTCACAAACCTAAACTGAAAATGACTTCAATAATTGTATCTGCTCCATTACTGATTTTTAAAGAATGCTTGTTAGAGCTAGTTGCAAGAATAATGTTGTGGAATATCTTGCCTTTCAACACACAAAATAAAACGCCTCTAGAATTCAAAGAAAAAGAGAATCAAACTGGAAAATTTTGCGTTGAAAAAGTACCCCAAACATCGTACTTGAAAAACGTATTTCAATGTCAGTGACAAGAAATTAAAAAATAAAGAACGTCACTTGAAATTGAGAGAACGTAATTGAATTGAGAAATTCTTGGAATAGAGAAATTCAGTAGACTCTACTTGAGAAGTATTTCCTTATCTTTCGAAAGATCTTTATTAATTTTAATTCAATATTTGAAAGTCTTGATTCTCTTAAAATGAACNTGTTATCTGCTCCATTACTGATTTTTAAAGAATGCTTGTTAGAGCTAGTTGCAAGAATAATGTTGTGGAATATCTTGCCTTTCANGTTCAACATCGTATATTAGATGTTGCATAAATCCTTAATTTCGTCTCTTAAAGTATANAACATCGTATATTAGATGTAGCATAAATCCTTAATTTCGTCTCTTAAAGTATAGACAAAACAGCTCTTTGAAGCTCTTTCTTTCTCAAGTAGGGTGTTCCAGTTTCAGGTTCCAGTCCCCGCTAACTAAACCTAAAGCCTAAAAATATTCCAATCCCATTTAATTTCTAATTAATTAACAGTTTATTTGTCTTTCAAACAATCCAAGACAAAAACCTGTTACATTGCTATTTCACTCTGAATATCCAATTTTCGCAAATCATTAAAGTAATTGATAAATAACTTATTTCCCACAAGGAGAAACCAATCACTTATGAAGAGAGCCTATTCCTACTAAATAAGCCAAAAGGCCTCCATCCATCAACAATGTAATGCAATGCAATGTAATGAAACTGTTAATTTAAAACCATCGTTTTGAGAAACATAATCTGGTCAAATTGCTATTCATTAACCCCCAAGGTCAACCAGAAAATATAACTACACACCAATTTGACATAAAACAAAAGAAACTGCAATGCTCTGCACTGCACATTTAAAAAGTAGCTACAATTTCGCTTTGAATTACACTTCCCTCCCATTTCATCAGAAATCCAATAACACAAGCGAAACAAATAGGAAAATAATAGCAAAGATTTATTAAAATCCACGCCGCGCGGAACAGAATACTCATATACATTGCATTGAAGATTCTACGCCAACAACTCCAACAAAGTCATACGGATTTGGATTCAGATTCTACTTGGAAAGAATATGAAATGGGAATGAAACTATAACGAAGAAAAATGTTTAAATTGGCTTTTGCTTTCTATTCTGGAGTTACTGGGGTTTTGGAAGTTTTGGGCTTATGTTTTAAGGGTTTTTTTAAATAGTATTTTGTGTTGTGTACAAAAGAAGAGTTAAACGATCCAAAATTGTGTGGTAGGGTTTTTGGATGACGTTTTTCTACATTTAGCACCAAAATTCGTAGAAACTGCTCAACATTAAAACAAATACACCCCGATGAAGCACAGCGTTTTCGTTTGGTTTATATACTTTGTCTTACTTCTAATGAAAGAGGGAGGATTCACTTGCTCTTCTATCTTGAACAATTTTAGGGAGATGGAAAGGCTTAACCACATGAGAGTAAGAGAAAAACAATTAAAAAACTACGTTTCCTATTGGTCAAATCAAACTACTTAATTTTAATTGGCCGACAATGTTCAGAATTAGAATTGGACTTTTATTTGGTTTGATTCTATTCTTTAGCTCGATTACACATCGTATAGTGGTTTTAAAAAAGAGTTTTTTCTATTTTTTTGAGTAGTCCAAATATTCAAAATAATACTGGATTGGGTAGATTTTTTTTCGAAAGATGAAATCACCAAAATACTACCTTTAACCAAGTCATTTTTCAACTGATTTTAAAAGATACGACATAATACTGGCTATAAATTTCTTTTAATTCAAAAGCTAAAACAATTACTTAGTGGGAACAGACAAAATATTCTGGGATTGGTAGAAATTTCTATAAAAAATATAAATATAAAAAAAACACTTTCTTCAATGGAAACTATTGAAACATTAATAGTCTAGATATACTTTGAACAATATCAAAACTTGAATAAGCGGAGTTACGATAAATGTATTCAAAGACATAATACTGGGAACAGAAATAAAAGACTATATATTGTTAAAGACAAAATTATACTTCACAATCATGTTGAGGTGATATTGGGTTAGGTAGACATTTAATACCGAAACTGTTTCTTCAACCAAGAACTTAATTTAAATAATATACACTCACTCAAATAAATACTAACTGAAACACACACTAACTCAAACAAAAATCACTTTATCACTATCTTTTTAGAACACGCACACTTACTCCAACATATTTGTAATCTAACTCGAACACACACTCTCAAATAAAACATTGAAAGATTTTGAACAAACAAAACGGGAACGGTACTGGGAACGGAAAACTAATTCTAGAAAATAGAAATAAAGTTAAAAATTCTAATCATTTTTTTAAGAGAGAACTTTTTAACAAATAATTCTAAGAATACTGGGAACAGTTTAAATTTTTACAAAATTTGTATTACTAATAACGGAAAGGAAAGCTAATAATTGGGAACAGTTACTAAACTAATAGTAATACTAGGTTGAGTTGATTTTTTAAATTTAAAAACTAAAAATATCAACGAAAATTCTTCAAACGAGAGGTTTTTTAATTCAAACGTTGTGGACAGTTTAATTTGCGTAAAGCTTGTATTACATAATACTGGGAAGACTTACAAAATTAAGATTAATACTGGGTTGAGCAATATTTTTTTCTCCAAAAACTAAACAATATCAAAGAACTTTCTTCAAACGTGAAGTTTATTAATCAAAAAGTATTCAAATGCTGAGAATAGTTTATTTGTGTTATCTTATACAGGGAACAGTACAAAGAACTGAACAAAAAATGCAAGTTTATAGTAAAAAGCTTAGAAAAACATTTTCATTCAAAAAATTGTTCATCAAATTTACAAAATACTGAGAACAGCAAATGTTTGTTCCAAATTTGTATGGTGTAATACTGGGAACATACAAAACAAAAGTGGGCAATAATATATTTTGCTTTGAAAACATTGTTTTAGGAGAACACTTATTTAACAAAAACAGTTTATTTTAATGATATAATACAGAGAACAGTATTAAAAAATTTAGAGTTATACTGGGTTGAGTAGATTGTTTTGTATTCAAAATCTAAATATATGAAAAAGAGGTATTGTAATCATTTTGTTTTCAAAATTCTAAAAGCAGTATATTTCAATTAAAGTTTGTATTATATAATACTGGGAACAGTCAAAAAATTAAAAGTAATACTCGTTTGAGTAGATTCTTTGTTTTCAAATATGAAATGAGAAATTTACTATCGAAAATTCTTCAAATGGTGAGAGTTTATTTGTATTAAAAATTAATGGGAACAGTAAGTGTGAAAAATATGCACTTTGTAATTAAATGTAATTATGGTGTAATTAGTTCTTATTATTATATATATATTATTTCAGGAATTATAGAATCACATATAACAGTTTAAAAAGTCATGGCTTGTTTAGTTTTAAAGGATTTACAGTTATTACGCATAACCCTGTGCTTACATGTATATCCATCTATCGATCCATCTATTCTTCAATTCAACAATCTCATCAACACATGAACTACAATAATTTCCATTCAGCAATTCATCATTCGATAATCCATGAATTTATCAATCATCCATCCATAAATGTTCCCATCCATTTCTCAATTCAATCATTTCATGTGCATTAATCAATTGAATGTACCAATCCATACTTTAATCCATAAATAAATCAATGTAAACATCAATCAATTCATAATTGCTGGCATCAATCCTTTAATTCATCTTTACGAACATTCTTGAATTCATAAATTCACCCATAAGTTCATGAACATAAGAATTTATCAATATATCCATCAATTCATTAATATCATCAACACATGAATACATTCATTGATTAATCCATTTCTCCATAAATGCATCAATTCGTACATCCACGAATTCATCCATTAATTCATAATATATCAACCAATGAATTTATATATTAGAAAATACTTGAATTAATCAATCCATCAATGTATATTTAAATGAATTTATGACTACATTTCTCAATTCATCAATCCATATATTATTTCATCAATCTATACATCAATACATGAAATCATCGATAGATCTATCAATCAATAAATGCATCTATAATTCATGAACTCATTAATCCATCAACTCATGAGTCTATACATCCATCAGTTCACCAACCCATGAATTTATGAATTAATTCGTCCATGAATTCATGACTACATTTCTCCATTCATCAATCCATACATTAATTCATAAATCTATACATCAATCGAGGAATACATCCCTTGATCAATTCATTAATATCATCGACACATGAATACATTCATCGATCAATTCATCTGTCCATAAATGCATCAATTCATACATCCAGGAATTCATCCATTAATTCATAATCTATCAATCATTGAATTTATCTACTCGAAAAAACTTGAATTAATCAATACATCAATGCATATTTCCACGAATTCATGACTACATTTCTCAATTCATCAATCCATATATTATTTCATCAATCTATACATCAATACATGAAATCATCGATAGATCTATCAATCAATAAATGCATCTATAATTCATGAACTCATTAATCCATCAACTCATGAGTCTATACATCCATCAGTTCACCAACCCATGAATTTATGAATTAATTCGTCCATGAATTCATGACTACATTTCTCCATTCATCAATCCATACATTAATTCATAAATCTATACATCAATCGAGGAATACATCCCTTGATCAATTCATTAATATCATCGACACATGAATACATTCATCGATCAATTCATCTGTCCATAAATGCATCAATTCATACATCCAGGAATTCATCCATTAATTCATAATCTATCAATCATTGAATTTATCTACTCGAAAAAACTTGAATTAATCAATACATCAATGCATATTTCCACGAATTCATGACTACATTTCTCAATTCATCAATCCATACATTAATTCATCAATCTATACATCAATACATGAATTCATCGTTAGATCCATCAATCAATAAATGCATCTACCATACATGAACTCATTAATCCATCAACTCATGAGTCTATACATCCATCAGTTCACCAACCCATGAATTTATCAATTAATTCGCCAATGAATTCATGACTACATTTCTCAATTCATTATTATTATTACACATTAATTCATAAATCTATACATCAATCCAGGAATACATCCCTTGATCAATAAATATTTCACCCTATTAACACAGCCTGGGAACAGCTGATTCCATCCAAAATGTATAAAAGACAAAAAATCCAAAATGTATTTTCATAAAAAAAATATATAAAACCACAAAACTTAAAGAAAAACCTTCATTGCCGGTATCACATAATACAAAACCACATGATATGGTATGATACTCACCGATGATTTTCTTCTAAGCTCGACTGTACCATAATCATCGATTATTTGTGCATTATAACCATTTAAGATTTCATCAATGGTAACTATTGATGAGGCTGGTGAATTACACGATACACTTCTTCTCAAATTATTATGATTATGATTCCAATTACTGGCTAGAGACGATGATGCATTGATGATGTTACTATTGCTGCCTGTTACTGATGCAGCGGCTGCAGCCGCAGCAGTTGCTCCATTCTCGGAATGATGATGGTGATGATTTAATATAATAATAGATGGCCTACTTATTGACGACGATATCGCTGAAGCGGCTGATGATGACACACTCGAACAATTACTGACTACGGACAATCTTCGATCTCCTTTGGTAATTTCATCCGGCTCTGTTATTATTAGAGATGTTCTTTGTTGTGGCTGGAGGCTCTTGCTGTCTTTGGAAGGCGGAAATGATGTTTGTTTATCGTTATTGTTGATTTCGACGATTTCTAGTCTCACGTTTTCCAAATTCTTCTCGCCAACATCATCATCTGATGAGGATGAGGCTTTGTGGTCGGAATGGATTCCAGATTTCCTTTTCTTCTCTAAGGATCGTGTTCGTTTCTTTCGTTTATTCACGACGGCTTCGGTGTCGGAAAAATAGTTTTCAGGATACTTGGACTTTGCTTGGTTCTTTAGTTTCTTCTGTAGAACATTGTATTGGTGGATGGTTGGAAAAGCCAACTCATCCTCCCCCTTCTTCCACTTATTGTGGATAATGAATGTGGTATCTTGATATCGTACGCTTGGCTAAAAGTATCAATAAATTAGAAAAGAAAATATTTCAAAGGTCTTTCTTTCTTTCATTCCAATGTTGTTTTCTGGATGAATGTTTTCCTATCTTGTTTTTAGTATCTTTAAGGCTTTCGAACATGCAATGTTTTTCTGCTTTATTTAATTCGGAGATGGCAAAGGACTTGCGTATTTGTCTTTATTTTGTGTAAAGAGGGGAACTTTTGTTTTACTTTAAATACTTTTGGTGTTTAAGAGGTTTAAGATATATATTGAATTGGTTTAATTTTGTTTGTTTCATGAACGATGAGGAAAAAATAGAAATCGAGTTAAACTCAAACTATCACGCTTTGTTCAGTTTAGCAGTGATTTTTAGCCAGTCAAAATTAAGGTATTTTAACTGACCAATAGGAAAGATCTTGTGTAGTTTAAGGCTTGAACTCTCACTAGAAACTGTCAATAGAGAAGAAGAATTCATATTCAAATGAAATCATTTGTAATAAGAGATGAACTAAAGCAATGTAAAAAAAACATACTTTAATTTCACTGCTACACTCAACATTCAAATGCAACCTACGCCTACTTTATAGTATTAAACAACTACATGGAATACATTTTACTGAAATATAGCTCTCTTTTTCCTATGATTTTATGAGTTGTTTTTATGAGTTATTAATTTTTAAAGCATAGATATTAAACAATGTTTAATAAAAATTTTCAAGAAAACATCATTTAATTAAGATCTTTAGTCGATGAAACGAACAAGACTCAAGTCACGAACTCTAGTCAAAAAAAGAAGAAGCAAAATGTAATAAAAGCAATGGAAACTCATGTTCATGAATCCAAAGATTGTCGGGCTTGGACGGAACAGCAAGAAATACTTTTAAAAGATTCAGGAACATTTTAGATTGTGCTTTAAATATGCTATTGTTTATCTTATACAGGGTAAACTCTACTACTGCTTCAGCCGNCAAAATGTAATAAAAGCAATGGAAACTCATGTTCATGAATCCAAAGATTGTCGGGCTTGGACGGAACAGCAAGAAATACTTTTAAAAGATTCAGGAACATTTTAGATTGTGCTTTAAATATGCTATTGTTTATCTTATACAGGGTAAACTCTACTACTGCTTCAGCCGAAACCACTTCGATGACCACTGTATTAGTAGGCGTATAATGAAAAGGTGTGACGAATTCAATGAATACATTGTGATTCTCATATAATTGGAGTATTGTAGTCAATTATGTGGACATGAAAGTTTTTAATAGACCGAAACTGTCACGTCTTAAGGTACCATCAGAAACAGAAACAAATCATAACATTATCATGGACATCGACGTTGCTGAGTCTTTCTGGAAGAGTAAATAAAGTATATTAGAGATTATCTAAAGCTAATTAGAGATTATGAAGATATCCAACAAATACTGAATGTCTCTATTTCAATTGAAGATATTGAAGAAGCAGTTATGCATACACTGAATTGGAAGAGTGCAGGATATAGATAAGTTCACTGCCCAGGTAACATTTTTTAAGGATGACATC
>JXPG01030612.1:6497-24040 GCA_001015175.1 Megaselia abdita
GTAACGATACCCATACCCGATCAAAATTAATCCGTTATACCAATTTTCAGGAATTTTGTAAATTTGAAATTTTACTAAATTTTTGTTTGTCTTAAAATGCAAGATACTAAAGTAATTTATTTTGATTTTTTCATTATTTTAAAAATATGTATTTTTTCGAAAAATTACATTATTAAAAAAAATATATTTTTTAATCTTAAATCTCTCTTTGATTTATATTCTATTTAAAAATTAAATATTACATTAACAAAAAAATGATCTGTTATTCTGCTTTTTAATATACAGAGTACTTGAAATTCCATATCAAGATTCCCTGAATTTGACCTGGATTTATGAAAATATTCCCCTAATTAAAAAAAGAAGCCTTTTTTATACTTTTTAAACATAAAGAGCCTTTATGAGCCCTACGAAGCCTTTGTATGAACCCTGTACAATACTGACTTCAAAGTATATATATTGTATAGAAGTCTAAAAGGGAAAACTATAATCTTAATTTAATTACTTTTCTATTTTGACTTGTTACCAAAATATTATTTCTTGACTACATTAAATTAAGCCAACAAAAGTGCGGAGTTTTTACAAGTATTTTTGTTCCAAGCACTTTAAATAACATAAAATTTAAATTATTTTTAGTCGCTGATATAAGCGCGATACAATAAAAAATTTAATTTCTTGATATTTTAAATAGTCCGATATTGCTTTTGAGTAGTATATTGTAAAGAATTTTTAGAACTTTTCTATTATGACTTGTTACCAAAATATTATTTCATTTGACTACATTAAATAAAGCCGACAAAAGTGAATAAATCGTAATAGCTACTTATTGCAGTTTATCAAAAATGGAAGGACAGTTTAACTAAAACAATTAATTAGGAAGTCAATTCTCAAGTACTTTATAATTGCAAAAGAACTTCAATTGTCAACCATTTCTTCAAATAAAACAAAAACTAAGACGTGTTCATATTAGCTTCACTAAAATGTGTGACTAAAACTAAAAACGATAACATTTCAAAACAAAAAATAAACAAACAACTCACCTTCATAGCAATCTCTGACAGTAAAAAAGTATACATAAACACTTTCCGAATTGAAGAACAGTAAGCTGATCCAGGAATACGTCGCATATATCGGTACAATGAACAAAATTCGTACAATCCATCGTTGCTCCTGTGGATTTGTGTACCACCGTAAGTGTTGGTAAATTTGTTGACACGTTAGGAACAGAGCAACCCAAACAAAAGCACCAGCTAATCCTTGTGCTGTTTTAGTTTGAAGAAATATTCCATCTCCAACGTGACTCAATGGATCCATGGCGGAAGAGGCTGGAGACGAAGTGGTATGCGCCTCCATTGGAACATATTGTCTACTAGCTGCTGCTGTTGAATTTATGATGTCGGGAGAGGACGAACTCATTCTGAAACAAAAAAACAAAAAAAATATCAAATGCACGCGACTATACGATTCGACGCAGAACAGTTTGAAATGAAACAGTTCGATAAGAACTTAACAAGAAAATGAGAAGCTCGCGATAAGATAACTGGTATGACTGTGAAAGAGAGTCAGTACAAACACCACTACTAAGATTATTTGATTAACTATAGTTAGTCACTGTGACAAGTGACAAATATTTATATGGGTTAGGTCCAAAGAGAAAACTTATTCCTTCCTCCGTTCACTTTATTTACGTGGAAATTTAATTTTTATCCTCATTCTTCTTTTGTATTGGTAAAGGCTTCTTAGGTTACGTTCTTTAATTATTTTTATTATATTATCAATAAGGACTGAAATACGTACTAATTGAATAAGTCCATTGTGATTTTAAAAAGAAACATACGGATTTCAATGAAATTTATTTTTTTTTAAGTATCGTTATTATTTTCTTCTTTTTTTTTTTTAGCTAAAACGTATATTTATCAAATGGGCATATCGCTATTCATTACAGATTTTGACCTTCCTAAAACAATATTAGTTATCAAATTCGTATATCTTATCAATAACTTTTAGTATATTTTATGTACTGATTTTTTCTGCTGAAACTAACGAAAAACTAGTTGCATTTTTGTAATACAAGGTTGTTTTCTTTTGAATTCATATACATATTTTCTAGTTAAAGTCTATGTTACCTGTAGATTCATATATGATATGGAAAGACATTCAACAAAAGAAAAAACTCATGTCATAAATGTAATACAAACTGCAAAGAATGCAAGAAGAATAATTAACAAAAAACATCGAAAAGTATACAGAATTGAATTCAAAATCAATTAGATTGAATCCAAGAAGATATTAGATGAATTCGTTGACTTTTAGAGGGACTTGCAATATCCATTAAAAAAAATCTTAAAATTCCGTACACGATTGTTAGTATTTCAGTAATGAAAAGCCCCTCTTGCAAGAGCAAAAGATTCATTTTTGAATGAAAACTAGGTTCCTTCCATTTCCACTTTTGAGAAACACTTCTATTAGTCCGCAAGTCTAAGATGTAAAATATGGAGCCTGTGAAGGGCCGCTGATCATATATACGGGAAAAACAGAATTTTATTTTTTTGACTGAAAAGGCTTTGATAAGATCTCCACAATTTAAAAGACTCAAAGAAGTTCTCCAAATCTTGATTAGTCTTTTCCAGCACATCAGAGTTCAATCTAAACCGTCTTCAATATTAATTGGTTGCAGTAGGTTACTTCTATTCACCTAATACAAGTGGATGTCGAATTAGTTCTTTGAAAAGATTTTAATAGTTTAATTATCAATCAAACTATATATGTATTTTTTGTTGTTTTAATATTTGAAAAACAATTAATATTCTTATTTTATTAAAGTGCTCTATACTAAGAAAATGTCTCCTATCAAGCTTATGAAAATGAAAAAGACTCAATTCCATCAATTCTAACCTTCAACATATTGGTTATCAAACTTATTTTATCTTATCACTAATTTACAATATCTTTTAGGATTTTATCTGTTGAAACTAACAAAAAACTAGTTGAATATTTATTTAATGAACTCCAATTTTGGACTCATATACAGAAATTCTAACAAAAATTGATCATATCTACCTTCTGTAGATTCATACAATAACAACCCATGTCGTCAATGTAAATATACAAACTGCAACGATTAGAAACAAACAGTATAAGGAGCAAAAAAAAAAAACATTAACGAATATACTCAATAGCTAGAAAGTGGAAGGACACAAAAAGTTTCTTGTCCAATGATGTATTTCGTGCGGTATTATTATGTTCTTGTAGGTTTCCTTTTTTGTTTTAAATATTTATTCAATTTAAAAATAAATACAACATATATTTAGAATCTTATATAAAAATATTGGTGATATTTCAAATCCGCAAATACCATGCCATTAAACGACCTCATTGCAAAAAAAAAAAAGTTAGTTTGGAACACAGAAATAAACCAGATTGAAAAGATTCTTAATTGTTTAGGAACAATTCTCAAGCTGTTTCATTAATCTTGCAACTTTTACTTTTAGAGTCCCCATCAATCGAATAGTAGCAAATAATTATAAGGTCTTATATATCTTTTTGAAAATAGGGATTTATTCTTTATTCAGGTTTAAAGGAATTTAACATTTTAACTAGAAGAGCTTTGAAAGATAGGCTCAATTAGCTAAAGTATTGAAGCGGGAATTACAAAACTTATGTTAAACAATATACCACATAATCGTAATTCAAACAAAATTTAATGTTTATCGATATCTATTATAACCGCCAAGCTAAGCTAAGTAAGAACTTTACTTTAAAAAATTTTGTTGATAGGACTAAAACCTAAATACTAACTTAATACTAAGCTCAAATTACTAAATTACCTTCATATACCCTAGATTGCGTAAGCCAAGAATATATTGTCTCAGTTCTCAATTGTTGTACATGTTTACTTCATTCGTTTTAGAGATTTGCCAAGAATCAGTATTTATAAAAAAATACTTCTAAATCAACAGATATTCATGACATGGCGTGGAACTTTTTAATTTATTTGATCTTAATATTGGCAACTATCAAAATGTCTTCACTTTTTCAAGAAAAACAATACTAGGAACTATGCACTTTTAACTAAGCTCAAAATGTAAAATTCCAAATTGGAAGAATAAAAATATTACATTTTCTCTGCATTTTTTATTCTAGAATACGTTAGCCATATGTGAGATCAATCAAAGATGTTGTAAGTTAAGAATTTTAAAATTAAGTAAAAAGAAAAAAATAGGAATGTAGACATTAAGAGTTTTAATTCTAGCTTAGCTTCATTATTTCGGCGAGCTCATTAGTCACATAACATCAATAATTAAAGTAAACGTAAATATTAAAGATAATTGTTAAATGTTGATTGGATTTATGTAAAACTTTCTTGAATAAAGACTTTTTATTATTATTATTAAAGATAATTGTAAAATGTATATTTGCGGTTTTAATTGTATTGCATGCATACGTATCAAAGACTTAAAATCTATTAAAGATAATTTGTTATCGTAATAATAATTAAATAAATTCGATTAACCATGTTCTCATATTTATGATATAATACACAATAAATCAATTCATTGATACTAAGAGATCTTCCAAATTGTAATCTTAATCTCAAATACATTGACTCTTCAATAGCAAGTGCTATGTATAATAGGTTAAATTAAAACATCAGATATTGATCTGTTCTATCTGGTTCATAAATCGATAGACTACAGACCAAGATCCTGTTTATTAGCTAGGAAATCTATTAATGCTTTTCTGTTTCCTAATTTCAGTCACGAGGACACTACTACTATCAGCATTGAGAAGGCATCCAATATCAGCGTACTGTGCGGACGACAAGGAGATTCCGATGGGTAAAGTAGATTGCCTGGTAAATGCAAAGAGGAACTTAAACATAGGTGCATACGCTAACGCAACACACCTTCTGTGAAGGGGCTAACAAAGGCATTGGAAGTTGCATTCAAAGCTTCTTGTAAGACAGAACTTCGGTAACGGTATAACGGTAACTGAAGTGCCTACACAAGTCTGGTAAACTACTATAATAAGGCTATAGAGAAGGCAAAAGCCAAGAATTGGATAAAGTTCTGTAAAGATATTAAGATTCGGAAGATTATATACAAAACCTACTCTCCACCTACGCATCTACAATTAGCCGATGGTAGATGGGCCCAATCAAGTGAAGAAACCAATGATATTTTGCTCTCAACTCATTTTCCAGGTTGTACAGATTCTAATAAATCAAGGTAGTTGGTTGGTGTAAGTGCAAGAACTCTCGCTTTCCAGTCTGACGATTCTGAGTTCGATCCTCAGTGCACACATCAGAATTTTTCGTAATTTCGATGTTGATGAAATAAAAGAGTACCTCTAATACACTCGTTAAAATAGCACAGCTCATCACTGACTCTGTTCAGAGGTAGAGGGAAAACTAACAACACTGATGTAGAAAAGCAGCTGGTAAACAAATATGAAGCAAACATTCTTTAATATCGCTGCTAAACCTTGCGTCACCTTTGGCTTGTTGTGTGATTTAGATTTTTTTAATGAATCAACCAGTCAAATTCAGGAAATGGGTAATAATAACTCTTCTTGTGCTGATTTCATTACCCCGGATAAGGTAGTATGGGCAAAAAACTCTTTTGAACCCTATAAATCACCAGGTGTGGATGATATATTCCTAAAAATGATGCAAGTTTCAGCGGATTTGATTGTCCCACTTCTTAAAAATATTTTACAGAGATGTATTACTCATAACATTATTCCAGCTAGATGGAAGCAAGTAAAGNNNAAAGGTCGTTTTTATACCTAAAGCAGGAAGGATTAATCATTCCAAAGCCAAGGACTATAGACCAACAAACCTATCCTCATTCGTTCTTAAGGTACTTGATCGGATTTTAGAAGTACATACGTTTTAGAGGGTAAATCCAGACAAGACTGAATTAGTCCTCTTCACTAGGAAGAGATCCATTACAACCTTAAATACTCCAAAGCTCGGTGGTCAGCGTCTTGTTCTCTCTAGTGAAGCTGTAAATACCTTGGGGTTTACCTAGATTCTAAGCTTCAGTTGAGGACAGCTACCTTGGTAAAGAGGAACTGTAGGAAACTGGATAAGGTTCTAAGGTGCCTGCATCGGCATAACAAGAGCAATGAGGACCACGCCTATTGATACACTGGATGGATCCAAAATAGAGGATGGATGTGGCGTGGTATCACATTAAGTACTCTAACTTTAACAAGTCGTTAATCCCTAGATTCAGTCTCAACAACTTTAATTCTGGTTAAAGAATATAAAGAGTTGCTAAACTTAAATTGTAGCAAATGTAGTTTGTCAATTCTATGGGTACCAGGGCATTCCGAAATTAAAGGTATTGAAATAGGAGATCTACTGGCTAGACAAGGATCAGACCTCCACATTTCGTGGGGAGTTAAAGTTCCTACGTCAATAGCTACACAGAAGGCGATAAGAATATCGGATCTGGAATTTGTGTCTTTTTTTCATTCAAAACTAATTCAGTATTAAGACAAAATGTATGAACATGTTCCAAATCAATGTTATTAACAATCTCAGCTAAATTACTAATTTTTGGAAGACAACGAACTGAGAAGATAATCGAAGGACCATTTTATACTGAGTGACCAAATATAAAAGCGCGCTTTTTCTTGTAAATTTATGAAATATCCAATTATAATTAATAACTATTAATTTTTAATGTTATTAATTCTACTATTTTCAGAAGTCACAAAAGCTTCCTTTCACACCTGTGAAAATGAAAAAGAAATGGTATTTCTAAAATACCATCACAAAATCTGAACAATAAAAGCGATGGGAAAAGAGAGTAATAAAAGAACCAGAAAATAAATGATATCGTGACTCAATCAACTTCTGCTTTGTTGTTCACTTCGAACATTGTTTGAAGTTCTTTGAGCTTTAAATTCTTGCTCGTTATTGTCTATCCTCAATGTAAACCAAGAAAGAAAGATGTGTAAAAATAATAACCTGATTAAACTTTAAAAAAAAACACAGAAATATTGCAAGGTCAATCCCTCTATTGTACACAGGGCAAGCTATCGTCGACAGAGCGTGGTGGAGTAGGAGGAGGAACACAACTAACTACTCCAATTCCATATTGGAGAAAAAAGAAAACTAACTAGTAATGATTGATAATGATGATGTTATTGAAAATCCAAAAGGTTTTGCGTAATTTCAAGAAGTTTTACAATCAACTGGCGAATAAACCTGTTTTTCAATCAACTCACCTTTTCAAACCTCTTTAAATGTTTAAATTCACGAAAAATAATAAATAAAAAAACGAAAATCAATTTTTTCACTTTTTCTCTCTTTTTTCACACAATCTTTTTTAAATAAAACTTAAACACTATTTAATGTCGTTTTTCTTGTTATTTAACATATTCTGTGAGTTTTAAGTATAAAAATTTAATATTTTGTATTTTTGTCAATTCTTCGATTTTGATGGAAAATATTATAAATCCATCTAGCGGTCGGCGCTTAAACTTGAACGATAGCTTTCACTCAGCCAATCAGAGGCTTTCCTTTGACTGGCCATTTCATTACTCTGAGGCCATGAGTGCCAATGTAAAAATCTTCTAAAAAAAAACTAAACGTGAAAATAAAAAAGAACTTTAATTTAAAAAAAACAGCAAATATCTCACAAAAACTAGTAATTCTCTAATGTCGCAAAGATCAAAAGTTGTACAGTTGTATAAACAGGTGAGTTTTATGAATTTCTATGATTTCTCGTTTCTTTGATTGCAACCGGGATTATAAAGATTCTACTATTGTATTTAAGTGTTAATTTCTGTTAAAAACGATCTAATTGACTTTAAAAAAACATTTCAAGACTTTTACCGTCAAATGTGAAGTTAGTCATGTGGTGTGGTCATAATTCTTGGTGGGGGAGTTCGAAGCTCTTAAAACGATCCTTCATTCATAATATTATGAAGTCATTCAAGAAAGTCTATTTAAAGCCTTGTATTAACCTAACCATTTAAGAAGTTTGCAAGGTCATTGAATGCCAAAACATTTTTAATGCGTATGTTTTGTATTTATTTATTTTCGCAAAAATCAACTGCGATTTCATAAGAAAACTTGTGATTTCAAAAAAAGAGACTTTTAGAATAAAAGTGTAAACATGTCAATCACTTTTGATGAACGTATTAAGTAAAGGTCAAACTGAAATTATGTTTTATACTAATATAATTTGGATTGATTGAAGGAAGATCGTCAGGATTATGAGCCTAAAAAGTCGACAAAGTTTGAAATTATTAGGGAGCTATTCATTTTTCTAAAGTCAGAAAATGTTTATCAGCAAAAACCTAAAACCAACAGGGTGATGTCCTACATTTTCCAAAAATCAGGAAAAAAGCGTACATTTCCTAAAAACTCTCTATTTCATATTGAACTTCCCTCCAGCCAACCAAAGCAACACGAAAATTTGAAAAATACAATTGACGTTTCCCTTTGATAGGCAGATCTCTAAGCGAATGAAAAAAAAATTGAATTCCAAATTCGAGCTTTTCAAGCAACCACAAATTTATTTTTATTGAAATTTATTTGACAAAATTAAAGATTTGAATGGAGATCTTCTTGAGATTCTATTCTGTTCTAACAGTCGGAAATCCCGAGCGTGGATTCAGTGAGAATAAGCAGATACTTAACGGACAAACAAACGTGGATGAGATTACGATTAAATTAATTCGCTTAATAAAGCATGAAATCAACCTTATCATATTGTCCCAACTTTATTTCCTACATATTACAAAAGATCTTCTCAAGTATTTTAAAAACTCTTACAAACAATTCAAAGAAAACCAAACAAAAAATTTAAGAAATACAGAGAGCCCAAAATATTGATAGTTAAAAAATACTTCAAATTTTTCTAAGCCCAGCACAAATTCAGTGAGTCTCAATAAATATTAAGCCATATAACTGAAAAAAATCTTCCTAAATAATCTAATCTAAATGAAAAAAGTTGAGATTTTTTATATGTTTAGATTTTTATATTAGAATACAAACTTTGAAAATTGGAATGATTTTAATAGAATTTATTCGAAAAAGATATGTTAAAAATTAAAAAACAGAATGCTTAATTTTTTTAAATAATAATAATCATTAAAATTTGAAAATAAAAAAAGTTAAGTATTTATTTAATAAAATTTAAAAGAAACGTCATAAATTAAAGAGAGATTTAATATTAAAAATAATTCTTTTTTTAGAAACAGTTTGCTTTGAAAATATTAAGAATAGTTTCAAAAATTAAACAAAATACTTTGAGATCTTGAGCTTTAAAACAAATAAAAATTCAATAGGATTTCGAATTTTTTCGATATTGAATTAAAATATTGTATTTCTTTAACAAATGTTGAAAGTCAAAGTTAATTCTTGTAAAATTTTCAAAAAAAAAAAACAAAATTGATTAAATGATTTGAACATCATTTAAAATTGAATTATAGAATGTTGAAAAAAAATATATAAACCAGAAAAAAACAATAATTTATAAATAAGTTGGAAGATAAATATTCGAAGTTTAAAAATGTAAAATATGTTTTTTTTTTTTTTAATTTTCAACACAAGCATTTATTTTTAAAGTTATTCAGATTTTTGGTATAAAACGAAAATGTCATTTCCGAAATATTGTTGAAATTGCATAATCCTATATATTCAAGTTAAATTTTTAAAACTTGTCTAATTTAAAAAGTTTTACTTATTTTTTATTTGATAATTTTTACTTTTTTTTAAGAACCCTGCTTAATACATAATAAAAAATACTTTACTCAATAATGTTGCAAAATATTTTCTTTTAACTTTAGGCGCGACAGTTTCATAATAAAGTAAAGTAGCAAAACAATTAAAATTAAGTGAAACATTATTTTTTACTTCCATTAGTAAAAGTAATAATATAAAATTCGATTTAAAGATTTCTGAGATTCGATTTTATGATAGTATTTCAGTCAAAGCAAATTTTATCCAGTAGTGGAATGTTCTTGCTTTTCGTAAAATTATAATACCTTCCTTTTTCTAAAGTATAATAATTATTTCCAACAAAAACTTAAGCATACATATTTGTTAAAAATTATAAAATAAATTACAAAAATTTATATTATTTTTGTGTTCTTAAAAATTCTGTCGGTTCTTTAACAATTAATTGCCAGATAAATCATAAAATATACAAAGGGACATTACTAATAAGAAACAAAACACAGTTTAATAACATATGATATTTTGACATTCCTATTGTTTTCTTTCATTTTTTTGTATTGCTGATTTTGTATATGTTTTCTCGGTCTCTAACAATTGTTTGATGTTTTTGAAATGTTACAAAAGAATTATTTACTTTCAAAGACATCATTTCAAGTATTAAATATAATTGAANAAACAAACACAATTTAATAACATATGATATTGTGACATTTCTTTTTTTTTTTTAATTTTTTTGTATAGCAAAACAATTAAAATTAAGTGAAACATTATTTTTTACTTCCATTAGTAAAAGTAATAATATAAAATTCGATTTAAAGATTCCTGAGATTCGATTTTATGATAGTATTTCAGTCAAAGCAAATTTTATCCAGTAGTGGAATGTTCTTGCTTTTCGGAAAATTATAATACATTCCTTTTTCGAAAGTATAATAATTATTTCCAATACAAACAAAAAAAAAATTTAAGCATATATATTTGTTAAAAATTATAAAATAAATTACAAACATTTATATTATTTTTGTGTTCTTAAAAATTCTGTCGGTTCTTTAACAATTAATTGCCAGATAAATCATAAAATATACAAAGGGACATTACTAATAAAAACAAACACAATTTAATAACATATGATATTGTGACATTTCTTTTTTTTTTTTAATTTTTTTGTATAGCAAAACAATTAAAATTAAGTGAAACATTATTTTTTACTTCCATTAGTAAAAGTAATAATATAAAATTCGATTTAAAGATTCCTGAGATTCGATTTTATGATAGTATTTCAGTCAAAGCAAATTTTATCCAGTAGTGGAATGTTCTTGCTTTTCGGAAAATTATAATACATTCCTTTTTCGAAAGTATAATAATTATTTCCAATACAAACAAAAAAAAAATTTAAGCATATATATTTGTTAAAAATTATAAAATAAATTACAAACATTTATATTATTTTTGTGTTCTTAAAAATTCTGTCGGTTCTTTAACAATTAATTGCCAGATAAATCATAAAATATACAAAGGGACATTACTAATAAGAAACAAAACACAGTTTAATAACATATGATATTTTGACATTCCTATTGTTTTCTTTCATTTTTTTGTATTGCTGATTTTGTATATGTTTTCTCGGTCTCTAACAATTGTTTGATGTTTTTGAAATGTTACAAAAGAATTATTTACTTTCAAAGACATCATTTCAAGTATTAAATATAATTGAAAAAATAAAAAAAAAAATAATATTATTGAATGTTTCTCTATATGACCAAACAAGGACCAAAACAATGTAAATAGATTCAATTGATCTTAATTTAATTATATTTTAGAGATAGATTATGCATATTCCAAGTTATAATTGATTTCCTTTAACAAACGAAAAAAAAAAAGCTTTTATAGCTAATTTGTGTGGAGGCCTTTCATGATTAAAGCCTCAAATAATTCTAAGAACGTAGATGTGTAAAACACAACTCATTAGTAATTAGATTACTAGGCTAATAGTAATACTCGAAATTTAGTCTTTTTACTGGGTGTAAATGTTTTACGTTAAATAAAGCATCGTTGTAATTTATCAACTTCATCAAAAAACTTATTAACAAATGCTTATTTTTTAATTTCAGCTCCAATATCTTGGTCGTGAATATCCAAACGGTCCTGAGAAATTCAGGAAGCAAATTCATGAAGCTTTCATCAAGAATAAAGATGTAACAGACCCTAAGAAAATCACAGCTTTGATAGCACAAGGTCGTCATTTGGTTAAAGAAATGGAAGCTCTTTACAATTTAAAAAAGTACAGATTCTTGAAAAAGAGCTACGAAGAAGGAAAATAATGTATTATCGAAAATAAAGCATTTATTTAAGTTTCATGTTGAGATTTCTTTCTTTTTTATTTTTTAAAATTAGTTTTAATGCAAACAGTTAGTATTACAGGCAATGACAAAAAAAAAGTTTTATTTATTAGAGTTTTTTCATTGGAGGTAATAAATTGGAAGGAAAAACAGTACGAATTATTTATATGTACTTGAATTTTAAATCGTTAATGCGATTGAACAAATATTGGTACAATTATGTGAATAATTTAAAAATTATAAAAAATCGGCTTTAATGATGGTAATCGCAATGTGTCGAGATGGGGGATTACCCAAGTAACTTAATTTTGACGAGTTCGACCAGCGTCATAATGACAACTTAAGACTTATAACGTATTTTTTACGTCATTTGCTAGTCACGAATCCATTGCTTTTAGGTAATTATATATAAATATGTCATAGTCAAGTCGAATTTAATTTATATTATGGCACTTCACTACAAGTAATAACTTCGTCAGACTTTGACTTTACGTAATAAGATCGTCTTAAGACATAATTCTGACGCTTGGCCATGACTTGTCATCTTGGTTACTTGGGTAAGTTGTGAATACTTCAGGTCTTCCGATATGCACCTGCCCTATCATCCCATAAATTCAAATTGTTATCCGAATAAGAAAAACATTTGTTTTTATAAAACTCTACAAGTTTCAAAAATAAAACCGATAAGTTAAATCAAAACCCTGACAACACAAACAACGTGACGACAATTTCTCTGCTTCTAATTGGTTAAGCAATTTAAAAGATTCTGATTGGTCGATTCACTCTTCAAGTTTGATCGCCGTCGAGAAATTCGTGATAATTTCCTGATTTTTCAATTTTTTGGTAGTAAAAGCCCAACCAAATTTTAGAAAATGGCCTGTAACGCAAGCAAGACCCCATTCATCCGTGCTATCTCCGTAAGTATTCAGAAAAACCCAAAAGTTTCCTATATCTAACCCTTTTTAGTGGTGGTTACGTAAAAATATTTTTTTTCTATAAAAAAAAATTGAAGGAGAAAAGGAAAGCGATAATAGATAGATTCTATGTTGTTGCTGGAAACATTTTTGAAATCAGTTGAATTTGGTGTTTATTGTCCTTCTTTATTACTTAACTCCTAAAACTGAACAGAAGTTAAGCGAGAATCCGATTCTCTATTAAAACAAGTGATAAGAATTTCTAAAGTGATGGTCTCTTTTCCGTTTTGAAATAATCCTTCAACCGGCAAGTTACCTACAAATTCTCAAATGTTCTTCTGATGATCCTTCCCTGCTCTTGTCAGTATTGATATACTGAAATCACTTACCAAAAATGTATGCAAGATTGACAAGAAATGTGTCAGCACCGATACAATGCTTCTTATGGATGATGGAGTCTTCAGTTTGGTGTCAAATTTCCAATTCAAGTGTTTTTGTTTTTTAAAGCCAAAACTATAACTTTGGATAAACTTTTATCAAAATCCTCGAATAATTCAAAATCCAAACAATATCATCCGAAATCCAAAGATCATTACAAAATCTTGTTCCAAAATTGTATTGCATGTTTACCATTTCACAAAATTCGCAATCTCCAACCTTTGGTGGTTACGTAAAAAATATTTGTTTTATAAAGAACTGAATCATGAATTTATTAATTTTAGAAACGTGGATACGCAGCTCATGCTTGCCCAGCTACTTCAGGAAAATCTGATATCAAATCAGCTACTTTGCCAAACAAATTAGTGGTGGCAACTGCTTCTGCCAACCTACCAGTAACTCGTGTCTCTGTGGTTTTCCGGTGAGTTTTAAAGTTCACTTTTGAATTTATAGTAATTATGGATCCTTCTAGTGCTGGATCCCGCAACGAAGAATACGATACATTGGGAGCCTCCCACTACTTGAAAGTAGCCGCTGGTTTGACCACCAACAACGCCACTGCTTTCGGAATCACCAGGAACATTCAACAAATCGGAGGAAACTTGACAGCCCAAAATGACCGTGAATTAGTCACCATCACTGTTGAGAGCACTGCCGATAAAATCGACACAGCTTTGAAGTATTTAGATGCTGCCGTCACTTCTCCAACTTTCAAACCATGGGAATTGCAAGATGTTGTCCCAAGGATCCGCAACTTGAAGAAGGATGGTTCCGCCATCGACAGAGCTATTAACTTGGTTCACAGAGCTGCTTATCGTGGAACTTTGGGTAACTCCATCTACTGCCCAAAACATCAAGTCGGAAAAATTTCTTCCGAATCTTTGCTCCACTACTTCGCCCAAAACTGCACCACCAACAGGGCTGCTGTTGTCGGTGTTGGTATTGACCAAAATGTTCTCCAAGGATTCGCCCAAAACTTGGACTTGGAATCAGGAGAAGGAAAGATCGCTCCATCAAAATACTCCGGCGGAGACTCACGCAAGGATAAGTCTGGAAACATGACTCACATTGCTCTCGTCGGAGAAGGTGCTTCTGTAGCAAGCCAAAAAGAAGCTCTAGCTTTCGCCGTTTTGGCTCAAGCTTTGGGAGCCAGTTCAAGTGCTAAATACGGAAATGTAAACGGTTCTCTTGGAAAAGCCATCGCTTCCGTTGTTGGAAACACATCTGCTTCCTACGGATCATACAATGTTTCATACTCTGATAGCGGTTTGTGTGGAGCTATCATGTCTGTAGAAGCTGGAGTCGCCGGAAAGGTAGGTCTAAAATTAATATAACTTTTGTTTAATTTTTTGATTTTAATTTGCGGCCTTGAAAATAACATTACAAGAATTTAGGGTACAGCGTTAAGACATTATGGATAAATTAAAAAAATATATTTAAAAATATAAATTCGATGTCAAAAATATTGTCTTCAAGGAAATTACGTCCTTTCTGCCCACATACATTTCCTCTAGCATTTAAATTCTTCTGCAATGCATAAGGAAATAAAAGAGACATCTTGCTTAACCAAAAGATCAGCGTCATATTAACCTAAAATATCACTGTGACATGGTATCAATGAGAGTTATTATTAGTAGATCTAACCGCGTTAAGCTCGCAAATTACATACATTTCTTAATCTTTATTGTTATTCCCGAAGTAAATGTATTTAATTTCAAAGCATTCCTTTGAAAATATTATATTCTTTAATTTTTGTTAAACTTCGATATAAGATTGTTTTTTTTTTTACTTTTATTGAAAAATGTTTAAAATTTTGTTTTGAAATGTTAGTATTTAAAAAAAAAAAAAAAATAACTATATTTTTCTCACAAAAACCCTTTCAAAATAAAATGTATCTTAAAAGAAATCCAAAACTTAATAGAAATCTGGAAAACTTAAGCGATCTAAGAAAAATAATATTAATATATTTAAAGCTGAAAATATTATAATAAAATTGTGTGTGAAAAAAACATTAAAAATATTATTCGAAAATTCCCAGGCCGTTGAATGCGCTGCTAAAGTATTGAAAGCTGGATGTGTCTCTGACCAAGATTTCAACAGAGGAAAGGCTCTCGTGAAGGCTTGTGTCTTGGCTCACGCTGATTCTCCTTCATCTGCCTTGGAACTCCTCGGAAAACAAGCTGCTATTTCGGGAGACATCACAAGCATTGAAGATATTGTATCATTGATTGACTCCATCAGCAAAGCCGATGTTGACTCAGTAAGTTTTCCAACAAAAATGTATCAAGATAAATTTGGTATATGAAATGTTATTTTTTTATTTTCAGGCTGCCTCCAAAGTCGCTAGATCAAAACTTTCTCTTAGTGCTGTAGGAAATTTGGGAAAAGTTCCATACGCTTCTGATCTGGCTTAAATATCTTCTTTTTAAAGTAATTTAATAAACAATTGTTGTCTTAGAATAATGCGACGGAAGGAATATTGTGTTTTATTATTATGGTTTTTATGTTTCAGGGTAATCTGAATCACTTTCTTCTAATAAAAAAAAGCCGTATTTTAAGACGTTCAGTGAACTTTAAATCAACTAAGTTCTTCCTTAATCTGAATTAATTATTCCAATTTATTTCCTTCTTTTTTTTGTGAACCAAATAAATGAATGATGACAAAGAATATTCTCTAGCTGTTTTATTAATTTTAGAACTTTGACTTTGCGAGTCTCAATCCGCATCGAATGGTACAAATTACTTAAAAGGTGTTCTATATGTTCGGAAATGGCGATCCATTCTTTATTAAACTCAATTTACGGATTCATAAAATTCGCTGTATAATATATATATATATTTCGCAGCAGGATTAGTAAGACTCTAACATTTCAATTAGTAGAGTTTTGAAAGAAAGGCTTAATAAGCTAAAGTACTGAAGAGGATATTACAAACAACCCCCACATATTCATAAACCAAGCAAACTGTAATTTTCATCGATATCTATTATAACCGGCAAGTTAGAGCTATTTAAATCTCCAACATATTTTCCTTAGGTGTACCCGTACTTTTGGCCGTTATAGTGTAGGAGGACAGGGCGTTTTGTATACTTCGGTACATACAGGTAATCTGAGTCTTCACCAGTATATATTTACTGCCAAGAAACTATGTTTGTGTCTTTCATGTCTCAGTTATAATATATAGTATCTCTAGTCTCAGTTAAAATTAAAGCGTCAAACAAATCATTAAGTTTAGACTTCATATACCGCTCACGTTTTGGTAAAAGCCGATAAACGAATCCAGTTTTTTAAAGGCATAGCATTTCTTGGAGCAGTAACAATTTTAATCTCATCTTCATTGTCCAAGAAATCAGATAAAAAATCACTCAGTTTCTCAGATTTTGTTTCAATATGAACACGAGAGACGAACAAAGTTTTTCTTCGAAAAGCAAGCCTAAGACGTCACTTATGTTTAAGTTGCAAGACTTCCTTCGAAGGCTTGCGTTCCGCTTCGGATTAGACTTGTGCAAAACATTCACAGGTGCATCAACGCAGAATCTTTTCGATTTCAATCTGTTGACCTCTAGTTTTGAAGAAGTAACCACGTATTTATATATTTATATATATGCGATTCCTTCAATCGACTTCTTCAACTTATGGATTGAAAAGATAATCCGTGACGCCAACATCCAAACGTCAGGAACGATCTACAACAAAAGTACACAAATCATGGGATATGCTGATGACCTAGATNGTGGAAATAGACAGAACAGACAGTACGCTGCAGAACTTTGGCCGAAGCGTCAACATTGGTGACCACAACTTTGAGGTTGTGAAGGAGTTTATATATATTGGAAGTTCCGTGAACCATTCTAACAATACCTCAGAAGAAATCATAAGAAGAATCGTCCTTGGATGCAGATGTTTTTATAGTCTCAGCAAACTGCTTCGGTCAAAACACCTAACACCAGACACCAAGATCCAGATCTACCACACACTAATCCTCCCAGTCGTTATGTATGGATCCGAATCATGGGAGTTGACTGCTGCTGACTTGATGCTTTTGAAAGACACGTTCTACGAATGATCTATGGAGCAATCTGCATTAGTGGGGTTTGGAGAAGTAGGTATAATGTTGAGCTAAATAATCTGCATCAATAGTCCTAAAGATCAAGATCCA
>JXPG01030668.1:447-17380 GCA_001015175.1 Megaselia abdita
AAAAACTGCTAATCCAGAAATAGTTTAAATTACTATTTTTTTTAGTAAATATTACTGAGCAAAATTTTCGTTTATCGCTCAGTCTTGAGTTCAAACCCAGATGATAATATTTTTTTTCGTTTTACTACAAAAAGTTGTAAATTTTGCATATATCATTAATACAATCATTCTTCTTTTTTTTCAGACATGAGTTCAAACCCGGACAATGTCTATTTTTTCTTTTTTACTACAAAAAGTAGTAATATTTACAATTAGGAATTTAATTCTACTATCATACCCGTTCCAGTTGAAATCTGATTGTGACTTCATATTTGTATTAAATTTTATTTCAATACCTATGGCTATGCACTTTAAGATTTTTGAGCTTTGTCGAAGTTAAAGTGTTCGAGTTCAAAGCCTACCACAAACGTTACTTTTCTAGTAGAGTTAAACAAATGTAAGATGTTAACTTAATAAAATAAAAGAAGTAAAAATTACAAAAATTTTACTACTTTAAAAGTAGGTTGGTTTTTGACAACTGAAGTAATAAATTTTTAGTAAAATTGTTAGTAAAATGTACTACTTATTTTTTTCTGTGTAAATTGTGTAAAAATTACTCAAGTAAATAAGAGTACAATTCCTGAGCTTGAACGATTACAGTTCAAAAACCAAAGATCTCAATGAACTTTTTATAACTATTTTATATCTCTCTATACAAAATATAAGAATGCCTAACTAAATTGTTAAGCTAAACATTATAGAAGGTAAAGCTAAAAAACTATACACTTTCGAAATTTCTTTTCACGTTTTTCTTGCAAATACCAAAGCATAAATGAAAAAAATGTGAAGTGATTGAAATTTGAACTTGGGTTTTATGTATCTCTTCGTTCTTTCGCTTTAATCATAAGTATTTGCAAGATATAGTATTTTTTGTTACTCCACAAAATCCTAAGATGCGTTCATAAGAAAATAGTAATATCAACTATTACTTCTGAAACAAAAGGTAGTAAGTTTCCACCATTTGTTATGGGTAATATTTAAACGTTTTTAGTTGCTATTTTTATCTTAACTATTTTTGATGAAAGATTCAAAACTATTTTTCAAAAATGTTATATTATATTTTATATAAAATTCAACTATTTTTTGCAGTTAATATTCAACCATTTTAAGCTGTTTTTTTTTTCTTAATTATTTTTTAAATGTTCAGTTAAAATGGTTCTTGTTGGAATCGAAAACAACAACAAAATTAGCTAAATATTTGAATGATCTGCAAAATACATATTGTTAAGGATGGGGTACGTATTTTATTTGTACAGTACTTATTTGGTTTTGTAATGCACACATTTTGTTGATAAACATTTATATTAATACAAAATATATTCCGAGTGTGGGTTACACATTTTATAGTGTGCAACTCATAAAACTTCAAGATATGCTATTTCTAAATTACCTTTGAAAATGTTTCAATTCTGATTTCAAACCTTTTCCTAAATGCTATTTTGATTTATGACGCTTTTTTGTTAGTCTATCCATCTAAAGATTAATAGCAATAGTATGTAACATTTCTGAAGCTAGAAAATAAAATTAAGCCTAGTGAAAGTCTACTTGTAATCCCGAACACTGTCGTTTGAAGCTTAAGAATTAAGAGAGCATTCTTAATAACATATTTCATTAGATGAAATTCAACATAATTTTGTAGTTTCTGTTGCTGTCAAAAAGATGTAAGTTTCAACTAATTTTTATAGTTAATATTAAACTAGTTTTCATATGTAAAATTTAAAATCGAGCTAAATAAAAGTATTGATCCTAGAGACTTTAATTCGAATTCCGAACACTTGTTCGGTTTAAGTGTGATTCTTAGCCAATCAAAATTAAGGAGTTTGAATTAGCTAATAGGAATTGTTTATTTTTTATTGTATCGTATAGAGTTTTTCTATTTGTATTAGTTCAAATTATTTTTATATCGTAAATCCAGAAAAAAATCGTACATTTTATTTGGAAGTCATCAGATGCTACGTCTCAGGCCTGAAATATCCGGGAGTACTTTTTGTATCTATATATTTTCTTGAGATTCCGATTCTACTTAGAGAGATTCAAATACGAACACTGACAATGAAATCTTAGATATTGTTAGTTTTCAATCATATCGTATCTAAAGAATTGCCAAGAATTGAATCTCTAACTCCACCTGGTGTTAACAAATTGAAGTTCTATTAGCAGTAGTCAGTAAGACTTCCAAGACATACAGAGAAACCGTAAAACACTATTACCTAAATCCCACAAAAAAACAGCCAAGTTAACACCTTAAAATCAGCCAAGAAGACAAAAATCAGCACACGCACATAAAACAAGACAAAAGCTACGAGTAATTCCCTTCCCAATTGAAACCTCAAGAGGCTCACAAGATTATAATATATATGTTTTGTATCAGCATAACACACCATGTTTCCCTTATGCTGAGTTATGTTATGTATGTAATGTGGGACTAGGAAAAATATCCATTAGGAAAAAGTTTGAATTGAAAAATTTTCATATTTTAATACCAAACAAAAGAACGTCGGAATAACAATAGAAAAGAACTTTAGGGTTTTGGGTTGGTTTGGGTGGATGAGGTATAGAGATGGAGATGGTTCAGTTCAGAGGCTGTCAGCCAACCAGTCAACCAACCAACCATCCAGCTTTATAGTTAGTTGAATATACAAAAACCGAACTTTTTTAATTGTATTATTTCTCGAAAAAAGAAAAGTATAATGAAAGAACGTTTTTACGAAACAACATTTTTTTGGTCTTATAGAAATTTTAAGAGTATAAAGAAGGGAAGAAATAAAGAATGAAAGAAAAAGTTTTCTCTCCGAAGAAACCAAACCATCCATCCATTTTGCAGTAGCAGTATATACACTATACAGCATCATCGTCATCACATCATCATCCTCCTCATCTGTACAACAAAAGGGATCCTAAAAGTTGTTAGAAATAAAGTGAGATGAAAGAAAGATATAACCCAAAAAACCAATATAAGAGAGGTTTCTTGATGTTGATGGTTCAGATGATGTTCATGATGATGACGAAAAGATTTTCCTACTCCCATAGCCTATACATTATATACAATACACTATAGAGTATACAAGATACAACATATAATAATATTTCCTCGTCTTGTGATTCCTTTGAGACCGAATTGAACTAAAAACCGAGTCGAGGGCATTTCTAATAAATTAATTTAACTTTATGTTTTTGTTGAAAACGATCTTTTCTCTTTTCTTTTTCATTCTATTTTATAAAATATACTCGAATAGAATAGATAGAATAAAATAGAACAAAACAGAAGAAAGTTCCTCCTTACTTATTTTCGTGCTGACTATCTACGGGCGAGCAACATTGATGAACAATTTAATAGAGTTAGTTACATTATCAGTTTTTTTTTTCTTTATGTATATAGATAGCTTTTCATCTTTTATGTAGAGAGTGAAAATGCCAAAGTTTTTCAATAGTCTTTACTCATGAACCATTTGAAATTTCGTTCCTTCATTTCTTAAATGGTTTCCAGTTTTCCTTCACCTTTTAATTTTTTTTAGATTTTCTTAATTGGAAATTGTTGTTAAGTTTTGGAATTTTTATTCTTGAAATTTTAGTCTTTGTTCGAAAAGAAATATTAAAAATACATTGAAAAAGAAAAAAATTAAAAAAAAAAAAAAGCGATAGGCATTGAACCTTTGCTCCTTGACTTCTGGTATGAAGTGGTAAAATTTAACCATTTAACTTTCCTTGCAACATTCTTTTCAAAAATATCACATTACGTAAATTTAATAAAAACGTAATGTAATCCTGAAGAACGAACCTTCCCACTTAAAGGCTTAAAGAATTAAAACGAATGAAGTCGGACGATAGGATTCTGGTCCTGTTTAAGTTCTGTTTAAGATGTTGTATCTTTTCTTGAAGTTCGTTAATATCCTTACCAAGAAATCATTTCATATTGAGGAGAGTAAAAAAAAAAAAGAGAGTAGCTAAAAAATACATTGCCTGGGTTTGAACTCAAGACTGAAACAAAATAATAATGATGGTAAAATTTACTACTATTTGTAGTAAATAAAAAAATATTATCATCTTAGTTTGAACTCATGGCTGAATGAAAAACGAAAACTTAGCTTAGTAATATTTACTAAAAAATAGTAATTTAAGCTATTTCTGTAATAGCAATTTTTACTATTAGTAGTAATTTTTACTTTACTAATATTAATAAAAATTAATTGTAGTAAAACATTCAAAGATTAAATAGTAATGTAAGTTTTTTGTTCCGTAGTAATTTTTATGTTTAATACAATTTAATATTGATTGAATATTTTGCTAATGTTTTTACTACTTAGTAGTAAATTTTACTATGTAATTTTACTTATTAGTAGAAACAGTTGAATTCGTTATTTAAACTTTAACTACTTAGTATTAACAATTAGTAAATTGTTGTAACTTTTGCTATCACTTTTGTAGTAAATTTTTCTATTTATAGAAAATCTAATGGTAATGGTAAATTTTACAAGTAATTTACTACCTTTGAAATTAATTTTACTACGCAAAATAGAGATTTTTACTAAATATAGTATACCTTTTATTACATGCTTAAATACACTACAAGTTTTTTTTAGTAAAGTCCACTAAAAATTGTTTAGTTATTTTTACTATTTAATTTTTTCTGTGCACGAACAAATATTGAAAATTCACATTCTTTCTGTGCTTCCACTTACCATCGACACGTTAGCGCCACCTGGTATGTGGTTGTCTTAAGTAGTAAAATAGACCTTTTATCATGTCGAAATCCAGCAACGCTCATTCCTTAAGTAAAGCGTATTCATAAAGTTATCTTACACCATAAAAGCGAAGACAAAAACCATATTTTCACTCATATATTTCACAATTCATGTAAGCAAATTATAGTACTTGTATATAGGAATGTGAAATATTTCAATTTGAATCTTAGTTTGGAATAAATCTGGAATAGCTCAATTTGTTTCTCAATGCTAACTGAATGTTAAGATTTGGAATATGTTAAGACTGCAAAGGTTTAGTTTATGTTTATTTTGAGTGTATAATATTTATCAATGAAAATATGTGAATAAGTTTTACATTTGAAATATTTCCCACTGTACATTGCAAAAATGTAAAATACATATTCTGAGTTTTCAAAGCGAATATTTATTTATAAAAATTGTAAGGCAGACTTGGAAATAAAACAAAAATTAAAATTAATTACTATTTCTTGATGTTTTGTTTAATTTGTAAAGTAATATTTTTTTCAAATTAATATTATTTCTTAACTATTCAATGCTATTCCTTTGTTTCTTGTTTCTTGACTAGAGTTCTTGACTTAAATATTTTTCATTTCGCCGCTTTGGAACTTTAATAGAATGGAAGACAAGAAATTATACAAATCTTTTAAATTTAAATTAATTCTCTACTTCTAATTTATAAAAAAAAAAAATATTTAAATTAAAATAATGAGTTTTAAAGTAAGAATTTTTAAAAAGAAATCTAAAAAACTCAATTGACTTGAAAGAGGGGCGCCACCATCTGTAGAATCTTTACCTATGTACAAACTTGTATATGTGATTGTGTTAATCTTTCTTGAGGATTACTACAGAATTTAATACATTTTATATGACTTTTTTAAGAATTGCTAAAGTAAGATTTTTTTGACAATAATAGATTTCTTTCCTTATCCAGTAGAGGGGCGCCACCACCTATATAATCTTTACTTATGGACAAACTTATCGTGTTTTGTCTTGTCCCTCCAGAGAACGACTAAAGGATTTAATACATTTTATATGACTTTTTTAAGAATGACTAAAGTAAGACTTTTTTGACAATAATCGATTTCTTTCCTTAGCTAAAAGAGGGGCGCCACCATCTGTATAATCTTTACTTATGGACAAACTTATCTGTGTGATTGTGTTAATCTTTCTTGAGGATTACTAAAGGATTTAATATATTATATGACTTTTTTGAGAATGACTAAAGTAAAACTTTCATTGCAATGATCGGTTCCTTTCATTAGCCAGAGAAGAGGCTCCACCATCTATCAATTTTCACTTATGGACAAACTTGTCTATGTGACTGAGTTTTATCTTGTCTCTCTAAAAACGACTAAAGGATTTAATATATTTTATATGACTTTTTTAAGAATGACTAAAGTAAGACTCTCTTGACAATAATCCATTTCTTTCCTTAGCCAGCAGAGGGGCGCCACCATCTATTTAATCTTTACTTGTGGACAAACTTATCTGTGTGATTGTGTTAATCTTTCTTGAGGATTACTAAGGATTTAATATATTATATGACTTTTTTGAGAATGACTAAAGTAAAACTTTCATGACAATGATCGGCTCCTTTCATTAGCCAGAGAAGAGGCTCCACCATCTATATAATCTTTACTTATGGACAAACTTATGTGTGTGACTGAGTTTTATCTTGTCTCTCTAAAAACGACTACAGAATTTAATACTTTTTTAAGAATGACTAAAGTAAGACTTTCTTGACAATAATCGATTTCTTTCCTTAGCCAGAAGAGGGGCGCCACCATCTATATAATCTTTACTTATAGACAAACTTATCTGTGTGATCGTGTTTTGTCTTGTCTCCCTAAAAACGACTAAAGGATTTTATATGACTTTTTTAAGAATACTAAGGTATGTCTTTCATGACAATTATCGGTTCCTTTCTTGAGCTAGAGCAGAGCCGCCACCATAGCTATTTTTCTCGTCACTTTTATAAGCATAGTTTATTTTGTATAATTGTAAATGTTCTGCTCATTTTTTTTGAGAATATTTTTGATGTTCCTAATATATTTCATAACTTGCTTCAAAACTTCTAATACCATTCTTTAGCCAGAGGAGGGGCGCCACCACCGCGAGTTGTAGTATTAACTTCAAAGCATGTCTTGAAACGACAAATTAAAACAATCTTCAAAAGCCAAAGAAACAAAAACAAACATTTATTTGGTAAAAGAAAAATTCAGTTTGACTTTTGAGATGAAATGTTTTTTGTACTAATTTATTTAAATAAATTTTTTGTTTAAAACAATGGAAATTTTATTAATTTTCAAAATAAAATGTTTTTTTTACTAATTTTGGAAATTTTTGTATTCCAAATTATTATTAATAATTAATTTAAGCCTATAACTTTTTCTTAGAAAATATATATTATTTTAAAAAAAGAAAATTTTATTTTATTATCGATATTGTTTTATATTTAATTCTTTTGTGAAAAAAAATCATTGCCTTTTAAATACGAGTTTTTGACATCAGATTTTTTCGGGTAAAAAAAAAAATAGAAATTGTATAACAAAAATTTTAGATAATTTTATTTAAAAGTTTAAAAAATTATACAAAAATACCATAAAACTGAGCATTTTATAAAAAAATCCCAATAATCAAATCCTTCACTCATTTAAGACAAATTGCTCAATCAAACTAAATATTTATAGTCGAGGCTCTCACACGCAATCCTAATTAAAATATTGTGCATATTAAAATAGTAAGTTAATGTGTTGACTTCCAATTAATTTTTAAATTTATATTGAAATAATTGTTTGTGCGGTTTTTGTTAAATGCATTTTATTTTATAGCTAAATTTCTTTTCATGATGAAGTTAAAAACACCCTTTAAAAAAAACCTTTTCCTCAAGAAAAATCCCAAAACCCAGCAACACCTTGAAAATAAAGAAATATGACAACACTAGAACCCAAATTACATGGAAACTCTAATTCAAAAATCATTCTTATGAATTAAAACTTAAATTGAACAGATTTTTCACTCTCCATTACCTTTCCACATCGACTGTTTTCTATTATATTTTTCTTGGTCATAGTTCCATAGTTCGTTCTAGAAGTGAAGCAGTAAAATAGTAAAACAAATAGGTTGCACCTGGAAATGTTCAGCAGTTCACGAGTTAGTTTGCTCGTCGGTCGGGTCGGGTTGGTTCGTTCCGTGAAAGAAAATGTATAGAAGGAACAGAAACCGCAAGGAATTAATTGCTTCCTTCTTGTGTAAATAATTTATACAAATTGCTCCATGATGGGCACGTTAATGAATGCATATTTCAAATTAATAATTTAGTGGGGATTTTACTAATTAATTATAAGCAAAATGGGATTAAAATATAACCAGTCAGTCAGCCATCCAGTTACACAAATTGAAAATTTATTGATTTTCCTATAAATATATATTTATACGAGATATTTCATTTTACAAGTTAAGATGATTTCAGTTTTCAGATATACTCGAGAAGATTTATATGTTTGCAAAGACTATAACTTACAACATATTATGAGATTAATTGGGTGTGTATATATGATTTGTCGTGTCTTTTGCTAAATAACATATTGCTTTTGTCCTTCTCCTCCTCATTCCTTGAGAATATCTACTATGAGGGAATTGCGGATATGAGTGAATTGCGGATAAATACAAAATTTCATTAAGATCGCTTTGTGGGTGAAAGTATTAGCAGACCCACAAAGTATTATCGCGTTAATACTTTGCTAAGAAGTGGAAGCTCAAAATAATTGCCTTGAGTTTTTCCCTCACTCTTTGCCGGAAGAAAACGCACAAATGTAATAATTTATGAAGGCAAAGCTGTCGTTCGTATTGTATTGTTTTCCTAGCAGGCAGTCAGGCAATTAAGGTCAACGAATTTTTAGCATGTTTTATGTTCTTGCCAGTAATTGTTACCAAAATAAATGTTCCTGAAGAACTTCAAAGACTCTATGACACCTATAGTTCGTGATATTTTTCTTTTCCATTCTGTTTTCCTTGGTATTGAATGGAAGCAAGGCAAGGAAAACAAGAATGAGAATGAATGAAAATCGGAAAGTCTTTTTCCCCAAGTATTACATCATTGTTTTGAATACAACACGGAAAAATCATTAATCTGGAGGGTATTCATTCATTCTTTGCTTTCGTTTCGTTTCCTTTATTCAAGGAATTCCATTTTTTCTTGTCACAATTTGACCCCTAAAACCACCCAAAAGACAACAAACTCAAAACAACTTTCCAAGGTTTTCCATGAAATGAGAAATTGCTACACTCTAGGAATTTCTCGTTCTGAGGAATTTCTGTTCTGTAGATGGGGAGTAAATCTGGATCTGGAATATTTCATCTGCTTAAATTACTCTCAATTTGTTATCTTTAATATTTTCTTGGTTTCCATTTGAATTCCTGGGAATGTGTTTTGATATGGTTTCAGATTCAAATAAGGCTGGCCATAAGGTAATAGAGGCCAAACGAGTTTTGAAAAATCCGGAAGGTCTTTAATGACTGTGAATGTATTTTCGTATCCTTTTATACTTTAAGATGCACTTCTTTTTGGTAATAAACTATCATTGCCAAAAGAATAAGGCTGGCCAAAGCTAAGGTAAATAGAGGCCAACCGATTTATAAAATATCTGAAAAGATCTTGAAATATTGGCTTATGTTTAGACATGTCAGCCGTCTTATAAATTTATCATAGTCTGAAGATATTAGTAAAATATAAATCGTATTGGAACGTGTCTAACTGCTGACCCCAGATTTTTAACCAGCTTATTGGACCCTGGCTATGTCAGCTTATTTATCCCTTCTGGGTTCAGAGTGTGATTGTACATTTCGAAAAGGACGGTTGATTTTTAAGCTAAGTTAGGGTTTCGTAAAGTTGTTTAATTTAGATTTTGTGTTGTTTCATAAAAGCGTAATCCGAGGACGAAGAGAGGAGGACAAAAAATCCTCGAAGATCAGAGAAATCCAAGTTTTAATACTTTCGACGGATATACTCGAATAAATAGCAATTCTCCTCTTTCATATATATTTCCAGTTCTGAGAAAAGAGAAAGATTAATATGGCTAGGTTCAAAAAGCTGGAATCAAATATATTAACAAACAATCGCAAGGCTAAAAGATGCCCAAGCCTACTCTATTGACTGCTATTCAAATCAGCCTTCTTCGTGATCCGGTCAATTGGCTGTACAGGATCTGGTGATCGGCATATACAAGATTGTAAGTTGAACAGAGCCTTCTCAAGTCATATTATCTGATTTCTTGTTGAGGTCATAACCGTTGTGTCCAGGTATAAAGCCAGGTCTTGTTATTGCTGTCGCAGAGTCTCTGAATTGTTACAGCTCATAGCTTTTTTTGAATATCCAAAATTGTGATACTTCCCAGTAAACAATTTCCTTTATTTAAGATTTCTAAAAGAAATCTTCTCGAAAAGAAAGTCTAAAACCAGTCTTATTTCTTTAAAAAACTACTTTAAGAAGTCTTAAAGAAGTTTGAATAATTACCTTATTAGCGCTGAAGTCATCTAAGAGAGTTCTTTTTAAGACTTCTTGAAGAAGGGTTAAGAACACTTTAAGATATCTAAATTCTTTGAAAAGAATTCTATAAGAAACATTAAATTATTCTCATAGACAAGCAATTCCTTTCTTTAAGAAATCTTTAATACATCTTTTAAATTAAATCAGAATTCTTGAAAGATTATTTCTCCTTAAATATTCTTTAAGAAGTCTAAAAGATTTCTTGAAACATTATCTTGAATGTTTGAAGTAATTTCAAATGGGATACTTCCCAGTAAACAATTTCCTTTCTTAAAGATTTCTAAAAGAAGTCTTCTCAAAGAAAAAAAGTCTAAAAGCAGTCTTATTTCTTTAAAAAACTACTTTAAGAAGTCTTAAAGAAGTTTGAATAATTATTTTTACTGAATAATTAGGATGAACTTGTCTAAAAGACTTCTTAAAGAAGGGTTAAGAACACTTCAAGATTTCTAAAATCTTTGAAAAGAATTCTTTAAGAAACATTAAATCGTTCTCTCAGACAACCAAATAATTTCTTTAAGAAACCTTTAATACATCTTTTAAAAGAAATCAGAGATCTTAAAGAATTTTATAGAATTTTGTTAAGCAGTCTAAAAGATTTCTTGAAACACTCTTTTGAAAGTCTGAAGTTATCTATTANGAACACTTCAAGATTTCTAAAATCTTTGAAAAGAATTCTTTAAGAAACATTAAATCGTTCTCTCAGACAAGCAATTCCTTTCTTTAAGAAATACATCTTTTAAATAAAAACACATTAATACATCTTTTATATAAAATCAGAGTTCTTGAAAAATTCTTATTTCTTCTTAAATATTCTTTAAGAAGTCTTAAATATTTCTTGAAACATTATCTTGAATGTCTGAAGTAATTTCAATTGGGATACTTCCCAGTAAACAATTTACTTTCTTTAAGATTTTTAAAAGAAGTCTTCTCGAAGAAAAAAGTCTAAAAGCAGTTTTATCTCTTTAAAAAATTACTTTAAGAATTCTTAAAGAAGTTTGAATAATTACGGTGAAGTTATTTAAGAAGGATTAAGAACACTTTCAGATTAAAGAAATCTTTAATACATCTTTTAAATTAAATAAGAGTTCTTAAATAATTCTTATTTCTTCTTAAATATTCTTTAAGAAGTCTAAAAAATTTCTTTTCTTGAAACATTATCTTGAATGTCTGAAGTTTTCTATTAGAAATCTTTTTCATTTTTCTTAAAATAATCTAGAGAGAGCTTTCAAAATTCAATGTCTTAAATTTAAAGACTTTAAGTTTTTTTTTAAAGATATATTGAAATTGTTTTCTTTTCTTTTTTTATGTTGGTATTTGTTTGATTCTTTGATTTTTATTATACATTTTTTGTATTTATATAAATATTTTTTTTATGTTTGTATTTAATTTTGTTTTTATTTTTGGAATTACTTTTGTGATTTTTTTTCTATTTTATTTATTTTTTTAATTTAATTTTTTTTTTATTGAAATGTTTTTCATGTTTGTGTTTAATATATTTTTTTTTTTTAAGATTTTTAGTTATTTTTTAAGACATGGTTATTATTTTTCAGTTTTTATTTTGTTAATGTCTGTATTTAATATTTGCTCGCCTTAGAGTTTCTTTTTGAATTTTCTTGTATTTTTTTTTTTTAATTTTATGTTATTTGGTAGTTTAATAGTTTAATTATTAAGTTTTATCTGATTTAATTTTCTACGAAAAGAATAAAAATTTAAATTTCTTAAATCCCTGGGTTATATTTCGTACCTTCTTCAGTATCTCAACAGCTTTTAAGATGTTCTCTTTCAGAATTCATTTCTTATGTAACTAAAAAGATAAGCGTGGTATTCTACACCGCTAGCGGGGCAGGCCTTTTCCTATGTCTTAATTTAGATGTTTTTTAAGGTTTATTTAATTTCTTCCTATTTTCATTTATTTCTAGGATTTTTGAATTCAAGAAGCTTCGGAAGCAATTGTTTATATTGCAACTTAAATCAATAAACATGCTGACATTTCTTCCAAAGCCAAGGTGTCCCATTTTTAGAAGTAATCAATTCACAAAATGATATCCAAGAAGTCTTCTTAAGCAACAGAAAAAGAAGAAGAGTCTGTCTTCTCCAAATATATAAAATTTTCCTTATTAACCTGATCCTTTAAAACTCCACAACTTACACAACAAACCAAAAATGTATGGTTTTAACCAAAGTTAAAATAAGGAAGTTTATTACATACTGAATGGCCATAACTACAAGAAATAAAGGCCAATCGTCTTACAAAGCATTAACAGTTTAGCCTCCTCTCAGTAGTTATGACCAGCGATAGTCAAGTTTAAGTTTTTCAAGAACCGACCAAAACCAAACAATAAAAATACATTCATCCTTTTTTCTCGGTGAAGGACTATTACTCCCAATAGCAAAAAGCCTCCTTGTTTTCGCTCGAACTAACTAAGAAAGTCAGAAAGAAAAGAAAGAAATATTATATTATTCTATTTAAGAGGTTTTCACACGATATGCGTAGCAAAATAAAATAGTTCATTCCTTAAAAGGATATTGTTATTTTATGACTCTAGTCCAATAGCCAGTCTATATATTGTACATACTATATATGAGTATGGTGTTAATTAAGATAGTCCTTTAGTCAACTTTATGTATCCCGTAATGTGACATTTATTGGTTGCCGACACGCTATGGCTAAAACTTATAGAACAGTATAGAAAATTATAATGTCGGATGCTGACTCGACCGACTCCGCTACTGTCAGGACTTCTATGCTCTACAGTGGAAACAGATAGAGATACTGTTGTGAAAAACAGAGACCCGAGCCAACAACATCTTTCGCATATAAAAATAACATTTAAATCAAACACTCCAGAACAAAGTGGAGGGATATTTTTATGATAGCTCATTACACTGCTCTGCGTCCTTTGTTAAGGATATTCCTTAAATAGAATGAGTGTCATTAAATATTTAAATTTTCATTAAAAGTGGGGCCATATGCCTTTATTTATGAAAAATGGTGTGTTCTTGAATAATTTTACTGACTTTTATGGTTTTTGTGGATTGAAGTCATATGGTACGTAGGCTGTTTTGCATTTTTTTTTTCTGCTCCGCTTTATCTCCGAGTTTTGCGATTCAAATGAAAACAGTTGACAGTTGATTACAGGGAGAAGTCTCTGTGGAGGGGGAATATTTCATAACGAGAAACAAGGAAGGCAAACATTATTTAAATAAAAGTTATTGAGTGTATTTGTACAATGAGGAATTACATAAATTATAGAACAGACATGTTCAATTACTCCTAGGAGGATAATGGAAACATTATGTTTTGTGGTTTTCATTTTACCGACGGCTTATGTTTTTGAATTTATTTTAAATATTCTCTGACTGTAATTACATGACAGTGACTGAGGGTTGTGTATAAGCGGTATATTTCAAACTCACTAGATCGGATATATATGGCCAGCCTTATCTTTAATATGGCCAGCCTAGCCGTTACACCCATTCCACAAATACCGAACATCTCATCATCATTAAGAACATTCCCATCGCATAATAACTAAAGACAAAATTTATATCTATTAAAAATGTATTCCTTGTAACCAAAAATTAGCCCTCAAGCAAACCAATTAATTACTTTTTTCTTCAGCAGCGATAGAGAAAAAATCTAAAGAAAAATTATAATTTTCTCAGAAACCGAACCCATAAATCACTTTTAAACTTTATATCCTCCCCTATTAATCAAAGTCATAGTTCAAAAGGAGAGTCAGATGGGGTGAGGGTGTTAATAATAATAAAACAACAAAAGCAGCAAAACTAAAATATTTTCGTAAGCATATCTGGTCAGGATGGAATGTGGGTGTGTTCTTGAGGAAGTTGTAGAATATTTTAATGTAAATATAATGTATTTAATATTCAATAAAATCAAACTAATTTGCTGGCTGGAAGCTATGACTTTCTGCTTTTCGTCTTCTTCGCTCACACAACCTATATCCTTCTCACATCCTTATTATTCGTAATAGTTTCAAGAAACGAATATGGTTTTCTGTTACTGGTTTTGTAGTTAATTGTGGGGTTTTGGTTGGATGGGCTTCTTCTTAAGAATATATGGCTAGCTTTTTTGAAAAAGGAAGCTGGCTATACATTTTTTTTTTTTGATAAATCATGGAATCGAGCTATTGAAAGCAGATTTCCTGTAAGCTCCGCGATCTTGATGGCGAATTAGTGGTTATCCCTCAAAAGTTATGGCCAGCTTTAAAAAAAGAGCTGGCTATAAACTTAATTGTAGCATAGAGAGTGTTTCAATCTTGCAATCAAGTTTAGCCCAACTTATGTTCTGGGATCTTATGGCCAGCTGAAGAGCTGGCTTTAAAAAACAAACAGCTGGCTATAAACTTAATTGTCGCATCGAGAGTTTTTCAAACTTGGAATCAAGTTTAGCCCAACGTCTTTTCTTATGGCCAGCTATCATTGACTAATAGAAGAAAGCCAATTCACAGTCATTGTCGGTAACAAATATAAAACATATTATATCCTTAGTATAATTATAAAATGTGGATGAGAAAAAAAATAATAATAATCAGAAAAGCAGAGAAAGCTTAAACCTGCCAGGAGAAGAGCGCTGACTTTGCATGTTTATTATAAATTTAAAATGATTCGACTAGAGAGGAAATGTAGAATGAATGGAGAAGGTAGAACATTATATTATGATTGAAAACTTATAGATGTATATTTAGCTAGCAACATGACACTGTTAAAAATATTTCGGATTTCTGGTTTACTGAACGTGTTGATGACTGTTTTTGAAACAGTGTAACCTAAAATATATTGAAATAAATCTTGAAGTGTACTTGTTTGTAGTTTTCTTCACCTGCATGACTAAATATTATTTCCATGCAAGCATTATATTTTGCTGTGTAAATGAAATGAATAAAATAAATTGACAGACCATCCAGCTGAACTTTCAGAATCTACAATTGCTATACTAAGATATTCCATTTCAAAAAGGATTCCATGGAAAATCACAAGCTAAAAATCATCCATTACTAACATTATTCATAAAACTGTTGCAATGTTTAATTGAGCATGCTTTTATTAAATGACCATACAACACTACACTTTTATGGACGAACAAACAGACTTTTAAATATTATCAGAAAATACTTGGAGAAATTTTAAGGTTCAACAAGACTTTGGTGGTCTTATGAGAATAACTAAAAATAAATAGTATTGCTTAAGTGTTTGACCAATGTAGGGTAGAGAGCAACTTTATCTTCTAAGTCTTGATAAAAAAAATGTTTGGATTTGCCCAATACAGAAAATAGCATTCAAACTCTTGATTGATGAAACATGATGAGATTTATTTAAATCTCTTTGAAGAGCCTCTTTTGGAAAGCTTCCATGTTTGTCCAAAGTATGAAGCCAAGCACAAAGTGTTAAAAAGAGCATTCATCTTCTAACTCTTCATAATAAAAATGTTTGGATTCCCCACTGGCTTTTTCGTAGAGGTTCATAAGAGATTCTACGTTTACCCAATATATGATATAGCGCAAATAGCATTCAAACTCTTGATTATGTTGAAACATGATGAGATTTAGAGATAGACTCTTTTGTAGAGCCTCAGTGTTGGCCCAATGTATGGTGGAAAGCACTCAGTGTTCAAAAGAGCAAGATAAATAAACTTTTGATAACAAATGGATTAGATTAACCACTTGGCTCATTCGTAGAGATCCACAAGAAATTCCGCGTTTGCCCAATATAGGATATAGTTCAAACTCTTGATTATGGTGAAACATAATCAGCTTTATCTAAACATTTTTGAAGAGCCTCTTTTGTAGAGCCTTTGTGTTCTCCCAATGTATGATGGAAAGCACACAATGTTCAAAAGAGCATTCATCTTCAAACTCTTTATAACAAAAATGTTTGGATTCACCGCTTGGTTTTTTCGTAGAGGTTCATAAGAGATTCTACGTTTACCCAATATATGATATAGCGCAAATAGCGTTCAAACTCTTGATTATGTTGAAACATGATGAGATTTAGAGATAGACTCTTTTGTAGAGCCTCAGTGTTGGCCCAATGTATGGTGGAAAGCACTCAGTGTTCAAAAGAGCAAGATAAATAAACTTTTGATAACAAATGGATTAGATTAACCACTTGGCTCATTCGTAGAGATCCACAAGAAATTCCGCGTTTGCCCAATATAGGATATAGTTCAAACTCTTGATTATGGTGAAACATAATGACATTTATCTAAATCTCTTTAAAGAGCCTCTTTTGGAAAGCTTCCATGCTTGCCCAATGTATGAAGCAAAGCACACAGTGTTCAAAAAGCATTCATCTTTAAACTCTTGATAAAAATTTTTGTTTGATTCACTACTGGGCCTTTTCGTAGAGATTCATAGGAGATTGCCCAATATAGGATATAGTTCAAACTCTTGATTACGTTGAAACATGATGATATTTATCTAAATCTCTTTAAAGAGTCTTTTTTGGAGAGCCTCTGTATTTGCCCTATGTATATGATGCTGTTTTGTAGAGATCCTTATTTTTTTTTTTTTACGTATTATTAATGCCGATCCAAATTTAGAAGTATAACAAATAATAATTTTTAAACTTTAAGAAAACTCTTCATTTAATCTAAAAAGTT
>JXPG01030730.1:0-14262 GCA_001015175.1 Megaselia abdita
TGTTGTATTATTAATTTTGTTTGCTGATATTTGTTTTACATTTTGTTTTGTATTATTTTAAGATTTTTTTATTTGTAATTTGTTTGGCTTTAAAATACTATAGTTATCCTCTGAGTTTTTAATATTTTTGTGAATAATATATATGTAACTTTTCGTTCTTCTAGAATTTTGGCTTATTGTTATATTTTTTAAAGATTTGTTCTTTATTAGTTTTTTAATATGTATTATTTAGTTTGTATTTTTATTGTATTTATTTAAAAATTTAATTTAAAAAACTTTATTATTAACTTTTATTTTTTATAATTATTTTTGATTGTGTTTTACTTATATTTTTAAAATTTTGAAGCTATTTGTTTGATTATGTATTTTCCTCAATTTTCTAAATTAAAATTTTTATATTGTATATTACTTTAATTTTAATGTTTTTTTTTGTTTTGATCTCGTTAGCTTTTAATTTTTTTTATATTTAATTATAAAAAAAAAATATTTGTTTAAGAAAGTTTTATTTGAAGAGTTTAGTTTTTAATTTCTTAAAAGATTTTTGCTTATTATTCATGTTTTAAATATTTTGCAGACACAGCTGTTTATATGGTAAGTTATATTGAGTTTGATTATAACGTCTTTCCATTCAAAAATATATTTTTTTCGACATAAACTGTCACTATTTTTTTTAGGAATATATATTTAAGATAGGAGTAAGTAAAAAGATAAACATTAGATAACAATAGAGCAGTTATAAAATGATTAATAAAGTAAAGGAATTAAAAAGTTTTATTTAATAAATTGAAAAAAAAAAAACAGAAAAAAAAAAATTTTTAAATCTCCCAATTTGAAATAAAAATTCTATAAATAAAAACCTTCAAAAACCACAATTATAAATATTAAAATAAGAAAATATTTGTTAAAAAATCGAAATGGGAAATTTAAATTGGAAAGAAGAAATAATATAAATAATAATAATAAACAGAGTTGGTCAAATATATATTCAAATCACAAGCTACTAACCCTGTCATTTTCTTAGAAAAAAAAAATGCCATAAACAAAAAAATACCATTAAAATATAATTTTAAAAATTTTATTAAAAAACCATCTACGTCATCGATCGTTTCTCCAGATACAAAAAAAGAAGTTTTCTGTGACTCAAAAGAAAATACAACTTTTCCTCCTCCGTCGCAACAAAAGCTTAAAAATAAATTACAAGTCTCTGTTTCTTAGTTCTTGTGGTTGGATCCTGTGGACAAAAGAGCCAAGAGTCCACTGGAAATTCCGATTGAGAAGATGTAGTTGATTGCTGGAGCGGTGTTCTTGAAAAAGAAGAAGCTCAGGAAAATGATGATGGCCAAGTAAAGAGCGTTGTTGTAGAAAATAGCGAAAGTTGTTGACTCGTAGTCGGCGACCTCGTTCTTCTTCCACAAGACACGTTCGTCCTTCTCCTTCTTGGACATTTTCTTGTCGTCAGCAAGAGCACGCATGACTTCCCTGGTCACGGCGTCTTCGCGTTTACTGGCAATCTTGAACTTGAGTGAGAACTTAGTATTTTTGTAAGCCATGGCCATGAAGTAGGTTGACACAGCAGTCAAAGCCACGAAGAAAATGGCACTGGAGATCAAGTCCATGCTGTGGATTCTCCAGTAGAGCCCTTTGGGAAGAGGTTGTTAGTTTTGGATGTCTTGTGGTGAAGTTTAAAATACTTACAGATAGGAAGAGCTGAGACGATAAGAGCATTAGCGTAGAAGATAGCTGTGGATTTGGTGGTGGTGGAACGGCTGAAATCGTTGAGAAGGAGTTCCTCTTCCTTGGTGAATCCAGATGCACCGACCTTTTGTTGAGTTGCACTTTTTTGAACCATTTTTAATTATTTATTTTTGTTATTCAATTCCGCGACTACCGATGTCTATCAAAGAAACTTCCAACTGTTTACGGTGGAACACGACGACATAATTCGAAATTGACGTGGAAGTAAATTTTAAACACTGGTTGGAATAGGGGGAAATAGTGTTTTTTTATTTAAAGTATTTAGCTTTCTCTTTCTTTTGGAAATGTTGGAAAGAGAAAGATTGATCAAATATGACGGCGAATATTAAAAATAGCATAGGCGGAAAATTTCGTGAATATGAATGGGAAACCAATGAAATTGGAAGAAATATAAAACAAAACCCTCTCTTTCCAACAAAGAAAGAGAAAGACAAACATTCGTGAAAAATTCAGTGAGAAAAACATAAGAAATCGAAAATACAGTAAAACAACCAACATTTTCTTATAAAAAATAACAAAAAAATAGTAAAAAATGGCAGATTTAACAATTTTAGAGGAACCCAATATAACCGTGAGTAAAAATCAAGAAAATCGTGTTTCTTTGTTTCTGAAAATTGTAAACAAAACAAAAAATCGTGCTATCAATTAATTCAATTCTTAAAATCACGTAAACTCCCAAGGTCAACTCTTGTTTATTGTGAGTAAAACCGAGAAACTCCAGAAACAGGCAAAGAAGCTATCGAAAAAACTGCGACGCAGAAAAAGAAATTTTCAAGGGTTGTTAAAAAGATGCTTTGATTTTCAAGCGTCAGTTCGTCCAACACGCTTACGTTTGTTTATGTTTTGTTGTTCCACTCATGACGTCATATTCTGTTGTTTTTTTTTTTTTTGGTAGATAATCACTTTTACTTTATGGGAAGAAGAGCAGTACAATGGAATTTTGTTTTACTTGTTTACTCGAATCAAGGGGATGATTACCTATTACGTCATTTGGTGTTGTGAAATTGTTGAATTTAATTCCTGAAACAAATATTAGTAAAAATTTTCTCAAATTACGTCAGAAAGTCACAATCGATTAAAACACAATGTTTCTTGATATGCTGATTAGCGATTTTACAGTGCACTCAACTTTCGCTCTTGGGATCAGGTTTTTTTTCCATTCCGTCTTTGTGGAATTCCTTATCTTATCAATACTTAGCTTAGGTTAGGATTCGTGTTATCAGTGGCTTAGTTACTAAAAGGATTAGAAGAAGGAGGGATTCAACTTCTTTTAGTTAGGGAGGAAATGTAGGTGTATTACTCGAAGATCCACTTGCTGGAGACAGNTCGTAGGGATTTGTGGGTATTACTCGAAGATCCACTTGCTGGAGACAGGTCTATTAGAAATAAGAGTAAGCTGCAGAGTATTAGGTATTTCATCCTTTGAACCTCGACTTAAGACTTCAACACAGCTGTATATGTAAAAGCTAATTGAATAGTCAACACGGACTATCCCGAACAAGAAAAACATATATTATAAAAGGATGGAAGTCTATACTAGTATAGGCATTCCACACTATGCTCTTTTACATGTTCTATTGCTCGAAAAAGGGAAAATCCTTTCTAGACTACTTAAACTTACAAAGAAATACCCATCACTTTTACTTGTCTACCCAAAATACAATGCAATGTAAAGACACCTATTCAAATTCTTGTTCTTTCTAAAGACATTCTCTGGTCTTCTTTTGATTAACCATAGGCTAGAATAGCTTGGATATAGTATAGCCCTCAAAGACTAACTATATTCCTTTCAATTCCTATTATTTTACAATATGTTTACAGTATGTTTCTAGAAATGCGCTTTGATTTATCATCGATCTAAACAAAAATGAAATCTCCTTTTCTATGACATTTCGCTGAAAATATATTTAGCTGCAACTCTAAAAGCTTTCACTTCTGATTAAAACATTATCCATTTTTACAGTCTTTTCCAGGTGTTGTTCTACAAAGTAGACACCAGCGTCAAAAACTTCCAAAGCTTTTAAACTGTCGGTATAGATTTTCAGCTCTCCATCTGTGATTACTTAGTTAACAGACCATACTCTCTAGATGGGAAGTGGGTTTCTATAGCTTTGTTCAAAATCACTTCCTTTAAAATGTTTTCTTTATTTTATAAACCGGCCAAGGTAATATTCTTTGAACCAGCAATGAAATACCCCAGAGCTTGAAGTCTTGAGGAACCCTTACATGCAAGATTTAGTAGAATTATTTATTAGTATTAGCAGCGATCTTTCTACTAACTGCATTTAAACATTCTGGTCCCTTCCTAATTATATTATTTCTAAGTCATCAGTATACCTAATAACAGTGGCCCCACTTTCTTCCAATTTAGTTAGTAAGAAGCCACAATAAAAAACTGCAATTACAATACAATTGAACAATTTTCGTTTTTGTTTTGTGAATAATTTGTTAAATTTCGACAATAGTCAATGACTGTCTGTCTTAATAGGAAACATAAAACATTTTAGAAAAAGTACTTATTTCATGTTCTCTTCTAGTTAAAAATACTTTAAATAAATTATTAAAATAAAGTTGTCTTAAAATAATATAATAAATGTAAAAATAATAAAGAAAAAATAATTTATATAACAAAAAAAATCAGGATTCTCAAAAATTGAATTTATTTACTAACGTTATTTTATATTGCCATGCTTTCCTGATGAAGTTAATTAAATTTCGTAGTATTTCAATTTCTCCATTTAGCACTTCGATAACTTCGATTTCATTTCGCGATTATTATTACTTCGCCAAAATGCGATTACTCTGAATTAATTTAAAATTGGATATTTTCGATTGCATAAGGAACATCTTTTGTCAGCATTTTCTTCGAATTTATTGACGTTTAAACTGAACATGTCACACCTGGCCTTCATGATCCACATTATTTCAATTGAGTTGAAATTACCGCCACAATAGTCTATGGCTGCTGGCTGTAATTTTTTGTAGAACTTATTATTTATTCAAAATGGCATCAATAACTTCGCAACACAAAATTTATGAAACTGATACCTCTGCCTCATTTCGATCACCTTTCTTGAAAATTGGGAAGATTATTGTAGTCAAGAATTGTTCATCCACATCCCCAGTATTCAGGANCCTGGCTGTAATTTTTTTACAATGTAATAGTGTCAGAAGTAGCTTAGNATTATTTATTCAAAATGGCATCAATAACTTCGCAACACAAAATTTATGAAACTGATACCTCTGCCTCATTTCGATCACCTTTCTTGAAAATTGGGAAGATTATTGTAGTCAAGAATTGTTCATCCACATCCCCAGTATTCAGGATTTTTGTAAGAACCTTCGCAAGTACTTTCAGAAAATCAGAAGATGCATATTTAAAATACTCATACGGGATACGATCTTCTCCCGGGGCTTTCTTATCTTTCAACTTAAGCAAAACTGTTTTCAATTCTTCAACTGTAATCTCCGCATCAACATCAAGTATATCGTCCTGCAAGTAAGGGTTAGCAATAGAATAGATTTCTCGATTCCACCATTTCTTAGAGTCTTTTACATCATTCAATTTTGTACACAGACCTTCATAGAAAGAGCTTTTCTTATCTCTTATGAGGTTAGAATACTGTCGATTACACAGGAGGTACTCCTCTTTTCTTTTTATTTGTTGTTATAAATCGTTTTCCACTCTCCAATTTTTTAATTTTTGGAATGAGTTTTTTCTCATATTTTCACGATCGTTGTCGAACTATTGGAGCCTTTTTTGCAATTTATCAGTCCTTGGTACTTGGCACTTTTTTCTATAATTTCGCATACGTTTTTGATTTCTAATTCCTCACAATTATAATTGTTTAAGTTCATGTTTAGATTTCTTTGGTATTGTAATGATTTGGCAGTATTCCAGAAGAGTTTTGGTAAAAGGTTCATTTGTCTTTCTTCTGTGCAATTTCTCCCCAAGGTTATTTTGAGAATTAATGGCATATGATCCGACAATTTGTTGACCCATGTACATCAGTCAAATATAATTGTTCTAATCCACCGATTCTAGCATTTAAATCTCCTGCAAGAATAGCATTTTAATTTTTAAAGGAATTTAGGTTATTTTTAAGTTCTATAAATTCCGTTCTCCAAATTAGCTCTCTAGTTAGTTAGATAGTTTTACTACCAAGTTCCTTCCTAAAAAAACAGCATCTGAAGTCAAAGAATTCTGAAACAATAGTTTATATTTCTTCTATTCAAATCTGGTTTATTTTCATGGTTTTGTTCATTTTTTTCTAATATGAGCTTTCGAATCCCAGGGTTCTTACAAAGGCTTAGAACAGCTTCTTTTTTTTATCGTAGTCTGAAAGAGCTTATTTTATAGTTAATGGTCAAAAAGTGAATGTCCTTTTGTTCAATGTTCTAAAATATAAGGTTTTTAAAACCTAAGCAAATTAAGACAAATTTAATTAAAATTATTTTAAAATACATTGTTTGAAATTATTTTAGAAAAATGTTTCTTTCACAACAGTTTTTTCGAGAAGAATGAGTTTTTGTAGAAAACATTAATGCCAAAATGAGAATTATTCAGAATTTGATTCATGGAACTCCCAAAATAAATTTAATTGTAAAAATATTATATATAGGAAACAAAAGTTCAGAAAATATTTTTAGCATATAATCTTCATTTAACATGAAATACAAATAAAAGCAAAACGTACACAAATTGCATTACATTTAAAAAAAAAAAATTAACGAAATCTAAAACATTCTCGCAGTTCTGAATACAAATATTTTATAATAAATTTTACTTTGAACTTCGTATTTATAATTTTGTCAAAAATACTTTTTCTGTAAAAATAAAAGAAAAAAAAATAAATTACATTCGTTATAAAATAATAAAATCATGAATAAAAGAAATAATTTTAATAATTTATTCTAGAGAAACGAACATTTGTTGAAGGTCTTTTTTTTTATACATATCTTTTATCTGAAATATAGTAATTAATCTCATTTTTAACTGCTTATAATATCACATTTCCTTTTCGAACTGGTTTCCATTGCTAATTTAAAAAAAATAATTACTAACAATGTACGTTTTTATTGGAACTATTTTTCAAATTCACTAGAATCAATCCCTAAAAATGAAAACCTCAAAAAAGTTTAAAAACAGTTTAAGGTGAATATCTGTTCAATATATATATAAAACAAAAAAGACAATTAAAATTGAATTTCTAACATAAAATATACTTTTCATAAATAAAAAAACTAATATGAAATATAATTTTTCAGAGCTTAGAATTTCTAATTATTTTAAAATATTAGTCTAAAAATAGACCAAATATTTTTCAAAATAAAAACATTGTTTTTTAAGTTTTTGAATAAGTTTATTTTAAAATAATACTGAATAAAAATCGAAAACGAACTTTTAAATTTAAAATAATGAATTGGATAGAGCAAAGACTGTGGGTTTTGAAAGCCACCCTTGCCGTTGCTTTCTTTTCGTTGACAAAATAATGTTTTCATTTTAAAATGATTTAATTGAAATATTACGTTCAATTTTAATGAGGGTTTATATAGATTCTCCCTCACACTATTTATCCCTATAGGGAATATCAGTTTAAAAAAGAAAATTGTAGAAGACATTCTACCATTGAGGAGATGATAAAGTAAGAAATGTCCGACTTTAAAATACATCACATCTCAAGAGATCATAAAAAATAAAACAAAAATCATAATGCCTACATTTTTAAATGTAGTTAGTCAGTTATATTTTGTGTTTTGTTTTCAAATGTTTTACAAATTTTGTATTTTTTAAAAGTATTATTGTATTTTTTTAATCAGTGCGAAAAATATATACGAAAAAAAAAAGAATAGTAAAGTTGTGAAATAAATATTAAGAAAATTAATAGTGCTTAAATTAAGATTCTTGAAATAATGTAGAAATTTTGAAAATAACCTTTTAAAAAATGTTGAATGCATGTCAAGGACTTTATTTCATCAAAGGAGACCGGGGGTTTCTCATTAAAATTTGTGTTGCTGCTATTATTTTACAAGCAACAGTTTGGCCTTTTAGCAAACAAAAGCTTTTTATCGGGCTAATGTCAATCAAATTATGTTGAATTCATCGAAAGTGTAAAATTGTTCTTAACATATATAATACTCTTGTTTTTGTTACCACAGCTGTACATTACACGTTTAAATATTAAAAAGTACACAAAAAGTTAGTATAAAATGTAGATTGTTTTAGAATTGTTTAATTTAAGTGCAATTTTATTTTTAAACATTTTTGTAAAAGCCAAAAATTGGGATTTGAGATATTTTAGTTGTAACTTTCGGTTCGTATCGATTATTTTGAAAAAAAATGAGGGCTTAAAAGATCTTTAAAAGGCTTTTTGCATTTCTTGTAATTGTAATTTCTCTGAAAAAAGAAAATGTAGATTAGACTTAATTAATATAAAGGCTATAAAATTTTAAGAATGACACAACTTATATCTGTCAGCTTTCAAGTCGTAAAGCTTGGAGTTCTCCCTCACCCATGTTTTTTTTGTCAAGTCTACGAAACGGAGTTTTTCGTTAACTGTCTTTTTTCCTGCTGTCTCAGCAGTTACTTTTGCCTTACTATTTGTAGTAAATACTTCCTTCAAACTTGACGAAGTAGATGGTTTCTGTACCTGAACACAGAGGAGAAGGAGAGAAGTGAAAGCTTCTGTTTGTTAACCGCAGCTTCATTGATATAAATCTCCATGAAGCGAAACGTATTACCAATGTTATATTACCAATATTACTATATCCAAAAAAGCCTTCATCGAAAATAACATTTACTTTTGCTATTAATTTAATTGTATTGTTAACTATCTTAGAGACTAGATATAGGAGTTTACAGAACTATGACGATCGAAAAAGAGATACAAATTTAAGGATTTAGGATAATTTTGTAAAGATTTTAGCCTATAATGTATAAGATGTTGTCAGAATCCATATATTTGACCCCCGTGCTGGAGATTTAAAAACAAATAAGCTGTTATCTGTCATTCAAAATTAAAAATTAGTTTTCAAACGTTCGCCTCCTTAAAAGTAAGCTAAGTGACCAAAAAAGCTAGTGGTGCACCGTATATTTACATCGACTATTCAACATTTCTTAACTACAGTTTAGAACCCTATCATTTAACGGTAACCATGTTTTCATCTTTAAAAGGTAACTTCCAAAAGAAGTGTCTATCAAAAGAATATGTATTAAGATGCCANGGTTCGCCTCCTTAAAAGTAAGCTCAGTGACCAAAAAAGCTAGTGGTGCACCGTATATTTCCATCGACTATTCAACATTTCTTAACTACAGTTTAGAACCCTATCATTTAACGGTAACCATGTTTTCNCGTTCGCCTCCTTAAAAGTAAGCTAAGTGACCAAAAAAGCTAGTGGTGCACCGTATATTTACATCGACTATTCAACATTTCTTAACTACAGTTTAGAACCCTATCATTTAACGGTAACCATGTTTTCATCTTTAAAAGGTAACTTCCAAAAGAAGTGTCTATCAAAAGAATATGTATTAAGATGCCACCTTGGTGGAACTCAGATGTTTGTGAAGGTTTGAAAGAGGCTAGGTCAATCAAAATATACAAAAAAACTCTATGTAAGGAAATATTATTAAGTATTCCACATTGTATTAATTTAAAAGCTTTAATAGAGTTCTAACAACAGTTTCAAAATAATATTAATGATCTAAAAAAAAAAGACTCATAGTAAAAATTAGACAAGCTTTAAAAATTTAATTTAAATTAAGGAATTGATATGTTTGTGTTAAGANCAAGACTCACAGTAAAAATTAGACAAGCTTTAAAAATTTAATTTAAATTAAGGAATTGATATGTTTGTGTTAAGAATGTTACACCGAATATGTTTTTCGTTTGCTTCGATTTTTTCTTTCTAATCTCATTCCGCAATTTTCATTTTTAAATGTTGTTATTAAGTTTTTAGAGTTACATTTATATTATTATTTTTTTCAAAATATTTGTTTGAATTTCACAATGCATTTTTTCTTGTTATGTTATGTTGGCGTTTAAATAAAATGTTTCAAACTTAATTTTAAAAACTTTTACAAGAATTGTTTTTAATAATTTTCAAAACAAAACAAATTTATTTTTATAGACTTTTAACAACTAGAAAGCTTACTGAGTTATTGGTTGGCTTTCTTCTAAATTACATTTTTAAAGGTTCAAGTTCAAATTATAATTCATAATCATCCTTAAAGTATTAATTTTAANCATTTTCAAAACAAAACAAATTTATTTGTATTATTTTATTCATAATCATCCTTAAAGTATTAATTTTAAAAATACTTAAATTATCCCTTCTTATGTTCGATATAGACACACAACATTAAAGGCCGTATTCCAATTTTTATTATATAACCATTACTATTTTTAATAAATTCCAAACAAATGATTTATTAAAACATTTTTAATATACCTATTTCCACAGTTTGTTTTCTAAATATAAATTCGAAAAACAAAAATTAACATTATTTTTTATTGACAAAGAAATGTCTGTTTCTATAAATCTAAATTTAAGTGTTGTTTGTAAAATGCTAATAATGTGTTCTTCATAAATTATGAAGCAATATAAGCTGCCCATGTTGATTCGGACATTCAAATTATAATTTTTAAAATCTAGATGACAATTACAAACTATTATGATTTATAATTAAATTTTAGGAACCTCCTATTTAAAAAAAAATAATTATTATTCATTTGATTTTTCATAAATCCGTAAATAGTTTTTAGAAAATATAAAAAAGATCCGAAAAACATATTTTCCACCCATATCTATCCATATAACACAAAAGTAGAAAAAAGGAACAATTTCAAAAATATTTCCCATAACTCAAAACAAAAAATTACAAAAGAAAATTTCACTATAAATGTTCATATTGATCAATATTTTTAAGAATTATACTATTCATACGTTTCTCCAAGTTTTTGGCTGCCAAGTAGTCGAAATGGTTGAATTCTCCGTCACCGCAGAACCAAGTCCCAGCAACGACTTTCTTGTTCAAAGACCTTAGCAGCTTTTTAACGTCAATGTCGGATGAAAGAAAGTCTCCATTACTGTAGTAAAAGAATGTTGATGCTATAACTTTCTGAATAGGGAAGTCCGGAGGATATTTTGTTCCATATTTCTTTTGATTGATGTGAGGTCCCCAATCGAATTGTTGAAACTTTTTTGAGTTTATAAGTTGAGTCAAATGTACTCCTTGATTAAAAGACCCGCCTGCTGGAAGATTTGCAAACAACTGAGGAACAAGTGTATCGTTTGTGTAAACTTTGGCTGGTCCCACATAAAGCTCTATGAAAGCTACGCAAAGCAAAAGTAAAACCGGCTGAGCACAAAGATTGGCAATTATCATGTTTATAGGCTTAAATCGTGGCAACGCATCAAAACTTGTAAATGGGAGTCTTTCTGGGTCAGGGTAACCAATGAAAAGGGAAAGAGCAATGGCGACGGGAGATTTTATATTCCCTAAAAATGCTATCGGAGCCAAAAGATGTCCACTTTTAATCTTAAAGTTATATTCTGGCCTTAAAGAAAGAAGGACCAAGTAAATGGTCGTCCCTTGGGAATGTCCTATGTAGTGGAAATGACTTTGCTTGGTTTTATCCAAAATGTAGTCGAAAGAAGCAGGTAAATCGAATAAAGCTATTTCTGTGAATGAAAAGTTCCAGAATCTTGGGTCGATCGTCTTATAGTGAATATGTTTTTTTGAATAGAAAGTCCCTCGATTGTTTCCCAACCAAACATCATAGCCAGAATCCGCAGCTAGATAAGCTACAGCCTGAGAGACATCAGCAAGGACAAAATTGTCGGCAGAAGCTCCGAGTCCGTGTTGCATGAAAATAATTGGTCGATTTCCTCTTTTCTTGTTCTTTGGGGAATAAGGAATTCGTTGCATTTCCAGAATATATCCATCTTCGGTCGTTACATGGTGGAGCTCTACGGGGTATCCATCCGCTATAATTTTATCCTGGGCACTGTAGTAAAGAGTCGGTAGATTAATACTTTTTGTCGCGACGAAAAACTCGGAAAGAATAAGCACTATTAATTGCATTTCTTTAAACTGTCTGGTTAATTGTTGGTAAAAGCACTTAAATAGGAAAACTTTTTTCCCAGTTACATGTCATTATTGATATCGGTTGGAATAAAGACTTTGATTGGCAGTTATGTTCTTAGTTTTGTAGGGTGTTACACTTTTGGTGGGCAGAAGAAGGCATTCTTTTATCTTGACATGAGTTAAAATTCTTAAAATAATTTTAAAAGTCATTCTATATAGAATCTCTCCCAAATTGTGAATTCCAAGAATATCAATGTAAAACTCACATAATAGAAGACATTCGATAATTACAATGAGATTATTAAAGGAAATTTTCCCTTAACAATTTAAGTTCTTCATCGAATCTGAAAACCATTCTCCATCGCAGAAGAGACCTTACAAAAATATTGATTTATAAACAAATGTTTTTGAAATTGGCGCTTTTTCTTGTGAAGTATCGTGAAAAAAAGGAAAATGGTTGGTGTCTTGAATTGCGCTTAAATTATGTTCCAAATGCTTCCGACAGAGCGTATACTTGTCGTTATCGGGTTTGTGTACTAGAATGTTACGTTATGTTTGACTGCGGTGTTTGTATATATATTTATTGATGTAATACTTAATACGAAAGGCTACAAATTATTAAATTTGATACTGATACTGAATGGTTCTTGACGGCTATTTAAGATGACGTGACCTAACAGATATGAAGATATTTGTAGGGAATGTAAATCAAAACTAAATGAAGATGCACAATGATAATATAAAAATTGACTGGAAAATGGAGAAGTGAAAATATATTTTTATAGCATAATACACACCATTCAGAATAAAGAGCAGACTAAACCTGACATCACTTTTAAATACAAAGACAGAGAAGACTACTTTATTCACATAGATATGATAAGTTAGTTAGTAGGGAGTATAGCCAAAAAGGCCTCGACGAAACATGCAATGTTATGCCATTATTAGGAGTTATCTTTTGAAGCTTTCACTTTTCACGCATGGANGAAAAGGCCTCGACGAAACATGCAATGTTAGGCCATTATTAGGAGTCATCTTTTGAAGCTTTCACTTTTCACGCATGGATTGAATAGTGTTGCTTGAATTATTGTTGCAACAAACTTTTTGACTGTACTTTTATAATATAGTGAATTTTGAAAAGGTTCTAGAAAAAATGCTTCCAGAGCAGATATCTAAAGCTAGATCTAAAATTTGTTCAACTTCAGCAAAACAATAAATACTCTACATTAAAATAAATTATAAACAAGAATTAAACATGAACAAAAAAAAAAACAATGCTTATAAAGAAAGCATAAAAATAAATACCATTAAAAATTTAATCAAACAAATATTTTACAATCATCACAAAATAACAACAAGTTAATAATAAAAAAAATAAATGTAAAAAAAATCAACTTAAAAAACAAAATAAATATCTAAACACAAATTAAAAAAAATAAAAACATAAAGCGTAACTATAAATACTATTACAAATTATTTAATTTAAATTAAAATCTAAATATTTCAAAATCAGTTTGTGTGAAATATATTCAGATATAGGAATATCTTACGTAAAATTTCAGCAGCACACAAAATAAAAACAATCTTCAATAACTATCTAAAATCTTTGAGTTTTATAAAATTTTATTTATATATTTTTCTTGAATTTTGTTGTTTTTAACTGGGAATCTGTTCAAAATGTGTTTTACTAAAGTTTTATAAAATGTTTTAATATTTGATTTTTGAAGTATATATATGTAAATTACAAAATACTTAAAAACTGAACTTTGTGGAAGTTGATATTTTAACCATTTAAAAATGAATAAATTTGGATTTTGGAAGTTTAAAATGTTGTTAAATTTAAATTCTTAAAAATTTCAAAAATATTCAATTTTTGTTAATAAATTTATTGTTATTATTAAATTTGTATTATAATTTTCAAAAATATTACTGTTTTAAATGTTTTTCTTTTTTTTTATTAAAATGTTATGTGGACTTTGAAAGTTTTAAATATTTAAAATGTGGACACAAAATATTTTTGAAATGTAGCATAAATTCCTTAAAAAAACTTCAGAAATTTTAATAATATTAATTTTTGATTCATTTTTAATAAGATGTTTAATTTTCTAAAAAAAACTTGGAAAATATTTTGATGTTTTTCTTAGTTTTTTATGAATTGTAGAAGTTCAAGTGTTTTTAGAATTCTCAAAAATATTCAATCCTTTTTCTTGTTACTAAATTTAAAATTGTTGTTACAAAATTTTTACAAAATGCTATAATATTTTAGTTTTAAAAAATGTCTAAAGAACAAAGTACTTAATAATATAAATTTTTTGAAAGAAAAAAGAACACAAAATATTTTTAAAATGTAGTATAAATTCCTCAAATAATATTTTTTAAATATTAATTTTTAATTTTCTAAAAAGTCTTTAAAAATATTT
>JXPG01030732.1:305-12299 GCA_001015175.1 Megaselia abdita
TTACGATTTTTTCGAAAATGTGAACATTCTAAAATATAAACTTTTATTATGGAAATGTCTTAATTTACTAAAATAAAACATTTTGTTAAAGAAAGATCTGATTAAAAAATCAATTTAACGAAAACTATTTTTTTGGCTTAAAAATTTTAACATTACGATTTTTTTTCGAAAATATGAAAACTTTAAGACATTGGGATTTTTATGGAATTGTCTTAACTTACTGAAATAAAACATTTTATAGAACTAACGTCTAATTAAAAAAAATAATTTGATCCAAAAATTTGACAGTGGTACCCCTTACTATTTCTTAAAAAATATGAAAATTTTAAAATATTGTGTTTTTTTATGGAAATTTCTTAATTTACTAAAATAAAACATTTTGTAGAAGAAAAGTTTAATTAAAAAGGCATTAATATCTTACGACAATGAATCAAATAAAAAATACGACTAACTTCCATTCTTTCTCCTAACTACTACCATTTGCGAAAAATCTGATCATTTTTTTGTGTGACAGTGTACAAATGCTTCCATCCAAATCATATTCCTCTTAATAAGACTGGTATAAAAATTATTTTAAAAGAGAATAAAAAGTCGATCATACTTTTCACCAACACTAAGCTAAAATAGTGGAAAAGAAGTTAGAGAAAGAAAATCTCTTTAACCTTGAAATGTTATATTTTCCTTTATAACTACCAGGTAAACAGAATTTCATCTACATTTTCTCAACTTTTCCTATTCATTTTTTCTTACTTCTTCTTTTCTTTACTATCTCCCATCTAATGGTTTCGTTGTTTTAACGTGCGCAATTCACTTAAGCTGCAATAAAATTCTAAAACCAGTTTCTTTTTGCAGTTATGTAGTAATGTTTGTGTTTTATATTATTCTGTTTTCTATATACATAATCACAGCTAAGAATAGAGATGCATTTTACGTCATATTATATTTCATATGAATCATGTAACATGGAGAGCTTGACTGTCGAGTTGCACTAGGAGAATTATAAAATTATTTTGAAAAAAGTTAAGATTACGTCAAATTTATTGAAAAATATTGGGTGAAATGGCATATTATCGAACCTTACCTTAAGATCTTTCATTAAAATATATTTTAAAATTAATGTATGGAATGGATTGATGATTGATGGAATGATTGAGTCCTGATGGATTGAACAATTGATTGGGGACTAATTAATTGTCAATTGATTGATAGACTATGATACACGTGTTAATTCAGGAATTATGAAATATAATTGATTGATCCGACTGATGGATGTATTTATTGATTGATTGATAGAGTTAATGATGACTGATATGTGGCTAAATTCATTGATGTATGGAATGATGTTAAGCTTTGCACTCTGCGTCTTTTGGCCTTCCATTATTATTTCGCAATAATCCATGCTTCCGCTAATCGAGACCACCTGTGCTGGGCCCATAACCTATTAAACTAATAGAAGTGCTAAGCTACTTCTGACATTATTATAAATAAGAATGATATATTTGAGAAAATAATTTACTACTAGAATAAAATAATATTGAAGTGGATTCCAGATTGAAGTCTAATAGAGATGACTCTGATTCAAAAGATGATTCTACTTTCTGAACTAATCGATGCAGCTTGGAAGATTCTGAAGATTGAAGACTCTCCACCTAAGGAGTTCGGTCAACACTTTCTAATTTCACAGACTTAGCTAAGAATGAAACGACAGGTTGGGGTATTGATATTCTCGCGCTAAAACAATAGCCCACAGGAAACAAATATTTATGTGAAAACAACAACAACCAAGTCATAGTGAAAGAGTGTTGATTTGAAGAGACGAAGTGTTTATTGCAAGTGCTAACGTGGATTCTAAAGTAATAGAAAACATTTCTTTCCAAGAATGAAAATGATTATTTATGGCATTTTTACACCCCTTAGATGTGAACAACCCCACTCAGAACAATGTGAATTAAATTTTTGTTGAAGAATAGCACCTTCTGAAATAAGGGATTCATTCTATATATTTCAAACGTGTGAGTGAAGGAAGGATAGAGTGGAATTTTGTGGACTCAGGTGGCACAAATGGAATAAAGGGAGAAGATTACTTTACTCCAATTGAATTGAAATCAGCAAAAAACGAACGAATTTTTCATATATTCCATATTTCTCACTTCAGACAAGAGTTTAAAAAGTTTGCAGACATTTTTCGTAATAAATTTTTCGGAATTATATGGAAAGTTTCACTAAAGAGGTTGTTGATCGAAAGGAAAGGCTCTTCTGTTTTCTGTATGTGTTAGATGTCTACAAAAAATGTGTCATTGATCTATTGTTTCTCTCTATAATATATGTGAATTAAAATTTTTGAAAATCATTCCACCCATGTTGAAACAATTAATGAAGTGGATGAAATAAATGAAATCTGGGTTTGATTAGAAATTTAATCCACTCTTCTTAATCAGTCAACTGGAATTTTTGCAATTCACGAATTGCATCTAACTCATTTTTCACATCTATAGTTGCTGAGTGAGAATGACTATGGTTGAAAGTAGAGTCAATACCAAATTCTTGCTTTGTCATACTATGAACTAAATAATTATTTACTTAAAATGGGTTAAGAGGACTTGTAATAATTTGAATTCTTTCTTTAAGCAAATTTTGTATTAACTACACTCGATAAAGTGGAGCTCGATTAGTGGAGAGGGTTTAGTGAGCGTATTGCAAGATTTGGAAGTTCAAGTTGGGGCTCTTGTTGACCAAGGAAGGAATATGGGACATTATTGAAGAGCAAATTCCGAATGAAAAATCTGCAGATTGGGTCAAAAGAAATAGCAAAACGAAGGGTATCATCGGGCATTTATTTGATGAAACGCTGCTTTTTACAATCAAGAATGTAATACACTCGAGAAGACGTACGAGAAGCCATCAATGTTCAACATTATGTGCCTATTCAGTAACGCCACTATGGAAGAGCATTTAGCAGAAATATTATACGTTATTGAGGAGCTAAGTTCCATTGAGGAAGATCTGAAGGAACATCTTAAGGTCTCTATGATTTGAATTGTGACAATGGTTAAGGAATAATTTATTATGGACCACAAAAGACGAGCAGGGACCATGGATGACAAGAAAGACAGCAGACAAGTCTTAAAAATCAAAGGTAACTGGCATAGGAAAGCAAAGAACGAACATCAATACAAGAAAACAGCTTCGAAGGAAAAATCTAACATCACATGTTTAGGTTGTGGCGGTGCTAGATGCTTCGTTGTTTGACTACAAGGGTGAAAAACATAACTTACAAAAGATGGTTTATAGACTCTGGAGCTACATCCCATCGAACAACATACCAAGTTAGTGTCAGAAAGAAAAGTTCGTTTGTAACATCAGAGCTTTTATGTCATGAAACAAATGGAGGCTGGCTACATCAAGGGATGTAATTGTATTCCGACCAGCAAGTGTGAAGTATATCTTGGCGGTAAGAAAGAAATTCACTAAGAAGTCTGTTAGTATCACATCTTCAGTTTTGGAGTTGGTTCCCTCCGATTTGATGGGTCCAATTGAAACAGCCATTCCATTAGGAAGGAAATATGTATTGACGTTAATCGATGTTTACAGTTGCTTCAATACAGTCTATTTTTTGAAGTCGAAAAGTGAAGCTGCGTCGAAAATCAATGAGTTTATTGCAAGCGCTGAAAATCTACTTAATTTCGCAAAGAAAACATAAAAATGCATTTACAATAGAAGCTTGACGAATTTTTCAAGAATAAAGGCATAACTCACTAGCTCACTGTTCCATACCCTCCGCAGCAAATCGGAATCCCAGAGAAAAGGAACCGCAATTTGATGGACATGACAAGATGTTTCCTGCTAGAATCGAGTCTATCGAAGTCTTATTGGGCAGATGCTATTAAATAGACGCAGAATCGTACGTCTACAAAAGGCATCAATAACAGATGCCCCAGTTCAGAATTTGATCAACAGGATGCTTCATTTGAAACTCACTATACTATTCGACGATCAAAGCGTTCCATCAAGAAACCAGACAGATATGTAGCTAAAGTCGGAATTCGGTCAACATTAGAACCTACCAGTTACAAGAATGCTACTCAAAGAATTGACTTGAATTATTGGTTGCGAAGAATGCAGGAGGAATTACCAAAAGACCAGAAGGCGGTTGGGTGCAAGTGGGTTTATAAACTCAAGACAGACTCCAATGGTAAGATCCAGAGTGATAAGGCGCGTTAAGTCGCAAAAGGATTCACCCAAGTATATGGAGAAGACTACGATGAAATTTTTGCTCCAGTTGTAAAGAAAATGTCGCTAAGAGTTTAGCTTACAGTTGCATCATCGAAGCAAATAATGGTAGTACATATATAGTTAAAAATGCGTTCCTTAACGGAGATTTGCCTAACGAAATATATATCTACTAACAACCAGAGCTGTAGGGCTCACAAGCCGACTCCAACATCAAAACTAAATGGTGAAAGTTAAAAAAGGAATCTCGTTGATTGATAGGAGACATATAGACGAAATATCTCCAGTAAGAGCAAAATAACATTTAACACATCCAAGAAACACAACACTGAAGCTCTGAAACATACCAGCATAGCAAATGAGTATAGGAGTAAGCTGAACAATACACTTGATCAAATAAATCCCCGATTGTTGTCAGCAGATCAGCACTGGAATCAAGTTTTTGAATCAATCAACAACAGTGCTACACAAGTGCTTGGAAAAACGCCACCAAAACACAGAAAACTTTGGTTCGACATAGATTGCGAAGAAGCGCTTGTAGCAAAGAACGAGGCTCGCTGTAAATGGCTTTAAACTAGCAGTAGAGCTACAGCTCGGGAAGCTTATAGAATTTTCTCTGAAGAAAGGAAGCGCGTTTATCGACTTTCTTGAAAAAAAAGAAACAACACGACGAGCAAGAAGGAGAGAATTTCAGGGATATCGAAATACCAAGGATTTTCGAGACACATACTTAATGGCGAGACCGTTGAAACCTCATTGGCTGCTCTGGAGAAACCACCTATCCACGACGATTAACAACATTTCCACTGAGTTTTTCAAGTCCGGTGTTGAGAAATTAGTGGATCACATACACCATAGATCATTACCACCATTTGGACCAATGAAGCATGGTACGATCAGTGGAATATCAGTTAATCCAATTCATAAGAAAGGGGACAAAACGCTATGCTAATGCTATATTTCGATTTCACGCAGGCATACGACAGCATCGATATTTGCTCGCTTTTTACATCAATGAGATTCTTCGGAATACCATGTAAGCTCAACAGACTTTGCTGGTTAACCCTGGCGAATACTGATAGTGTTGTCAGAATGTGCAACGAATCCTCGGAGCAATTCACTACCAAACAAGTTTTATTACCTGTACGTTGAGAAAATTATTCGTGACTCCAAGACCCATCACGAGAAAGGATGCATCTACAACAAAAGTTCTCAAATACTGGGCTATTCTGACGACATTGACATTATTGGTAGAATGAGGGTCGATGTAGAACATAGTTTTGAGAAGGCAGCAGGAATCATGTGATTGAAAGTTAATGCATCCAAAACAAAATACATGCTAGCAACAAGAAATGACAGTGCATTTCGAAATCTTGGCCAAAACGTAACCATTGGCACTAGTGACTTTGAAGTGGTAAAGGAGTTCGTATATCTTGGTAGTTCTCTAATAACAACTCAGAGGAGATAATTCGAAAAATAGTATTATAGGAAGTCGATGTTTGTACGGTCTTAACCACCTTCAAAACAGCTAGACCGAAGTACAAAGATCAAAATTTACAAAACTCTCATCTTCCCTATAGTTATGTATGGATCAGAATCGTGAAATTTATAAAGGTAGATTGTGAGAGACTATTAATTTTTGAAAGACGTGTTCTAAAGTTTATTTTTGGAAATATTAACATTGATGGGGAATAGAGCAGCAGATACAATGATGAGCTTTATGGTCTGTATATACAAACGAAACTATTGTGCAAAAATTCAGAGTGCAGAGGTTGAGGTGGCTTGGACGCCGAAGTTCCAGTAAGAAAATGGTTGTTCTCTGACCCTATTGGTAACAGAGGTAAAGGCAGACCGAGAATGCGTTGGTTCGATTCAGTAGAAGGCGATTTAACGAAGTTGCGAGTGAAATCGACGTGGTGAAGAAAATCAACGGATAGAGACGAATGGAGAGAGCTTTGCAGCAAGACGCAAAGAGTTGTGAGCTGTTAAAGTAAAGTAAGTAACAACCAGAAGGGTTTGCTGTCACTGGAAAAGTGGAATATGTCAACCAGTTAAAACGGAGTTTGTATGTCCTCAAGCATACATCCAAATTTTGTAATGAAAAGGTGAATGAAGTTTGGTTTTAAGCGAGTAAGTTCAGATCCATGTCTCTATAACCAAATAGAAGGGGATAGCAAGATATTTATTTTGTTATATATAGATGGCATGCTTTTAGCGTGCAATGACTCTCAAAAATACCGATGGACCCTATAAAATGGATTTATGGCTATATTAAAGTTATTCCTACAAAAGACGCAACACTTCTAGACAATAATTTGTATATAGGAGCATTTGCTGTTTCGATCCTTGACAGAAAAGTTAGTAGTCCGAATTAGAGAATTATATCCGAAGTTAAACGAATTTTCAAGTATTTACACTACACTGAAAATTCTAAGTTCTTTTGTCGACGCAGACAACAAAATATTACGTTATCATCTACGGAGGCGAAGTATAAATGTTAAAATTAAATTAGAATTGGTATATGAATGCAGTACTCAATTGAGAAGACTGGAATATATTTTTGTCTGAAGCTTTCTTATTTTTATATTTTTCCCTTTCATATATTGTTATTCTGAGTTCGATCCTCAGTGCACACGTGAGAATTTTTCGTAAGAAATTTTCTTTCGTGTGAGTCGGATAAACTATACTACCTCGTCGTTTCGATGTTGATGAAATAAAAGGGTACCTCTAATACACTCGTTAAAATAGCAGACAGCTCATCACTGACTCTATTCAGAGGAAGAGGGAAAACTAACAACACTGATGTAGAAAAGCAGCAGGTAAACACATAGGAAGCAGACATTCCTTAATATCACTCCTACACCTTGAGTCAGCTTTGGCTCGTTGTGTGATTTAGTTTTTTTTTTATTGTTATTAGAGAAATTGATCTTCAGTAAAGAACAATTAAATTGAACAGTCGCCATTAAAGAAGGCTAAATCATGTATTAACACGTGAATATAATTTTTCATCAAACAAATTTACACAGAAACGAAATTTTACACAAAATTCCAAATCCCCGCAAAAAATCTTCTCTTCAAAGTGAAGTTAAAATAACATTTACATCAAGGGGTGGTTGACATTGAGAGGGTGTAAAATCTATAAATAATAATTGTTTCCTCAAAAAACAAAAAAAAATCGCTATTTGAATATTTACTTTCTCTTCCTTTGTGAACCGTGAATAAACACCTCTACTCAAATCAACACAAATTTTCCACACACTCCGAACATTAGATTGACACACTTCTACACGAAATTATCCCAATTGTTTGCTGCTTTGGCAAAGTCGTGTCGCCCTGCCTTTCTACTCGACTAATTGTTACAGAAATAACGTTCGAAATGCCCAACAGGACTCTAAATATTCACATCCCTGGTTATTTTAACACGTGGTGGTAAACTTTTATGTTTTTTATACTTAGACAATGTGAAATTGTGATTCTGAATATAAAGCTGGTTTTTAATTAAAGTAATCAGGTAGATTCACTGCTCTGCTCGGTCTAATGTATAGTATATAGTCGTTCTGGTCTGCATTCCGGTTATACACTCGATCCACTCTTCCATACGAAAAAAAACTTTACCCTTCTCTAATTTGATTTGAATAGTGAAAGGATTTCGGTTGACAATATATATAAGGGACCAAGTATATCGAACAGTCTAATGGTAACATTTTAAAGTTGCTGCTTCTGGTTTTAAATTAATGAGGGAAGGATAGATCTGAATCTGAAGGGATGAGGTGGATGAGATAAATTTGTTTGTTTAACATTGTGTCATTAAATTTTGAACGTATGCTTTAGTTGGTATTAAGTAATTTTTCAGTGAGGTTAGGCAAATATTTGTTCAGGAAGGTTGGATGGATTTTAATTAGGGATTTTTAACTTTTACCTAAGGTTACAATTAAACTATTTTTCCCAAAGAGTTTTCAGGGATGAACAGTTTATGATACCTTCATGAAAAAATCAATTTGAATTATAGAATTGCCAGGGAAAAAGAGCAAATGAAAAACCACATAAAAGTTTATTAATTATCCACCGTCACATTAGAATATTCCACCATATTTTCCCATATCAATTACGTGCGAACAACAAAGCCAAAATACCACATAATAAAACACCAGCCATTCAATTGATTTGATTTATAATGTACTGGCATGGTATACAGTGCTATGTTTCTTTCCACAGAAATAAAAAGCAAATTAAATGACCAATTGACCTAAACCACTAGTCAAGCAAGGCAATCAGACAGACAGTCAGTCCGATTGTCTATTGCACCCGGATGATTTTTGATAACAATAAACCACAAAATTTTATGTTTGGGAAGTGCACTTTTAGAAATTACTGAGTATAGTTTAGAAATTACTGAGTATAGAGGTTTTCAGGGATGCGTTTTTTGAATTTGATCAAAATGGAAAAAGGAAAACGAAATATTAAATTTGTACGTGTTAATTTTTACACATCGCTGCTAAGAATGAATTCTCAATAATGTTAATATTTTTGTTTGGTTTCATAGAGTAAAAAATAGTAAAGATGTAAATGCAATGGGATGTGATGAATGGTTTGAAGATAGTGGAGTTTCTCAACATGTCACGGAGATTGAAACAACTCCATATTCTCCTCAACAGAATGGAGTAGGCGAAAGGGAAAACAGAATTTTATGTGAGATATCAAGATCGTGGATTCATTCATAAGGTTTGATCATGATGACCTGTTGGAGCATAATGTTGACAATGCCGATGTCAGAAAACAATGAACTGCCATCATAGATGAAGACCATAAAGTGTCGCTGAAGATCCAGTTGAGCATGTGAGAAATATTGAGATTGTACCGATAAATAAAAATCTGCGCTATTAAACTAGTATTGGAAAGCCTGAAAGTTTCAGAGCAATGCTGTTACACGGTCTTCCTAAACCCCTAAACCTTATGAAAAAGCTATGAATCAAGAAGATTCACAGCAGTGGATTGGAGCTATGAAAGAAGAAGTTTACTCTTTGAATAAAACCGAGTAATGAATTCTGTGCAGACTTTTAGTCCTGTTGGAAGTTTATAAACAATGAGAGTATTGTAAGCTATTAATGTACAAAGAAAATGGATTTTGAAGCAATTAGACGTAAAAAATGAATTTTTGAAAGGCACTCTATAGAAGATTATACGATATATGAGTTTTTATATATTGCTTAGTAGCTTATACGGCTTAAAACAGTAGTTAAAATGCTGGTATGTCTTATAGATTTCTGAAATATTTGTGGTTTCAAGGAAAGCTGTGCTGATCCTTGTTTTAATACTGATGTTTCATGGTGATGATGAACTAGCAATGAGATCTGACGGACCGTGAACATTTTAAGGATGACATTAGGAAATCATTTTTAAATCCATATTACTGGATGGGAGTGTTGCCTTGGTATTCATATAAAATATTTGTTGCTATTTTCCAAAAAGCTCATTTCAAGAACGGGCGCGTTTATATTTTGGGTAATCTTGTCAATATTTAAATGGAGTCATCACTATAGATCAATCGTCGTTTATTGAACGTTTACTCAACAGATTCGATTTGAATAACTGAACGGGCGCGTTTATATTTTGGGTAATCTTGTCAATATTTAAATGGAGTCATCACTATAGATCAATCGTCGTTTATTGAACGTTTACTCAACAGATTCGATTTGAATAACTGAACGGGCGCGTTTATATTTTGGGTAATCTTGTCAATATTTAAATGGAGTCATCACTATAGATCAATCGTCGTTTATTGAACGTTTACTCAACAGATTCGATTTGAATAACTGAACGGGCGCGTTTATATTTTGGGTAATCTTGTCAATATTTAAATGGAGTCATCACTATAGATCAATCGTCGTTTATTGAACGTTTACTCAACAGATTCGATTTGAATAACTGCAATTCATTATCGCTTCCTATTGAGCAAGCTGGTGTTTCAACTGAGTTAACAGGGCATACTTTATATAGAGAAATCGTGGGAAGTCTACTGAATTTAACACTTTGCACGAGACCATATTTGGCGTCTGCTGTGAATGTCGCCTGTCGTTCACAAGATCATCTCACTGAAGCTCATTCGAATTTGGCCAAGCTATACCTAAAAGGAACATCTTTGAAATAAATATCAAAGTTAATGAAGTTTTGAAAATATAAGCATTTAGTTAAGCGGATTTAGCTGAAGATAAAATGGAAAGGAACTCTACTATAAGAGTTCTTGTAAAGTTTGTATTATCTGGAAAAGTTGATTGTGGAAATGAATGGATTGATTGTCTTTTCAAGAAATTGAATGCATAATTGATTCCAATGCAATAAAACTTATTGGAAGTCCAATGTTTCATGATCGATCATTTCATTATGTTATATTAACTTAGTTATAGAAGCTGATATATTCACAAAGGAATACCCTCTATAAGATTGTATTTTTCGAAGTATGTTATTGGATGATACATGTCTGAAGTGGTCCCTTCGGATAACAAAAATCAAGTTCGAGAACAATGGCGGATTCACTAATTAAAAAAGATATTAAGGCATATTGAAGAAAATTGAGTAGTATATTCTATACTGTCTTACCATTGAATCAATAAACTTCCTTTTATTTTAGAGAAAACAGTAATTTAAATTAAAAGATGCAATTCCATCCATCTACCCATCAATTCGTACACCAACACAAATGCATGACTACAGTTATCTGTCCACCCACTCATTTGTATTTAAATATACATGAACATCATTTCGAATTGAATGAATTCGCCCATTTAGCCATAATATCTGCCAACCCATCTCAATATTTATATCAAGCGTATTCTATTTCAAAACCAATGTATCATAGAACACTAGAGCCTAGAAAATAAGTTGAACAAACAAAAACCCTAACAAATTTTCAAAACCATGTATCTCGAAAACAGTTCCAACATTTATTCAAAACCGTCTTCTCCTTTATCTTAACTTTCCAACAATACCAATATGTAATAATAATTTTGTTTCTTAAAAAAAAGCCTGAAAATGAGATGTCAAAGATAACTTGTTATCCTTTTGTTAGTTTTTATTGTAATAATAATCTATTTATTTTCACATATTTAAAATTTTGTTTTCTTGCTTAACTACACCGAGAAAAAATTTTGGGCTTTACCAACTTTTAATTTAATAATCCTAAACATCTAAAGAAAGTGCCAATTTTTTACACATTTTAAAAATGATAAAAATCAACAAGAGATTCTATTGTTTGTTGCTGACCTATTTTTTTAAACATTTTAAGATTGCTTTTCCTCTAATACATAAGACTCTAGTATTTAATAAAATATTCAATTAGTAAACTTCTTCAAATTTAGATATATTTTTAAAAAACTTTTCAATAATATTCATCCTCAGAACTTTCCATTGACACCAAAACATCCAGCATTAAAAATTAGTTTAACAAAAAGTTTAACACAGAAAAAACAGATATTTTCAAAGCCTCATATCTCAGAAAGAAACTAAACTCCTATTCAAATCTTCTTTAATCGGATTAGTATTTAAGTTTAAAATATTTAAAATATAGCTATACTGGTATAGCTCATGGTTTCTTTAAAAATTTGTTGTTGTTAAAAATGTAATAATTTAGAAACAAAATATTTTTTAAAAGTTTTCGAAAAATATTGAAACAGCTTTCGATAAAACAGTTTTCTTGAATCAGAAGAAGAATCTGAAAGCGATTCTAATAAACGAATATTGAAAATTGACATTTTTCATCAACTTTTC
>JXPG01030762.1:0-10186 GCA_001015175.1 Megaselia abdita
AGATATACCGCTAACTTTTCTACTTGGGCATATTCAGCAAGCTTAAAGTCTGAGAACCTATATGGAACAGATCAGAATCTATCAGATACAATGGGATTCATGGGCTATAATTTATATATTCCAAACTAGACAAAACCTCAAGAAAATAGAAAGAATACCAATGAGATTGTCTTTACAAAAACACAGCATCAGGAACAGTATTTTCTTTGATTATGGACACACACTTCGAGGATGTTAAAAGACTATTCAAAAGGAAACATTAGTGAAATGACCATAATGAAACAGAAAATAACGTGTGATTCAATTTTTTCAATATTATTTATGTATTATTTGATTGTTATCTAGGAACCTAACTTCCTTTCTTATTATTTGAGACGACATCTAAATAAATCATTATTCGAACGTGGAGTTCTATGCAAAAGCCCGATTGGACATAGACATTTGTTATAAATGTTTGTAATGATGAAAATATCTAAAACTGTTAAATCTGACAAATTAACGTTTTGGATTTAAAGAAAAAAAAATCTTTTAAATTTCTTTACATTACAGTCTGTTATGTTTTCCTCGCAATTCAGTCATATTAGCCGAAGATAAAAAAAGACGTGTTTATTCATCGAAGACTAGACTAAAATATAATTAAAAGTGTTTAATGAAAATTAACACGACTTACACCTACCAGCTAATGATTGAGGAAAAGAAATTGTAAGATAAGATAGACTTGTACTTAAAAAAACAGAATAATTTTTATAAATCTATCAAAAACACAATAAAAAAAGAAGCAATGGCTATATTAGACGTAGGCTTTAACTTTCAATAGTTTGGTTTTTTCGATGAAAAGAAATTCTCCTCCGCCCCCGAAAGAAACATTTGGAGCTGACATCTAACCGCCGACGGTCAAAATTTTATACGGCTGACATGTCTCGCCATGAGTTTAAATAAGACGGCTGAAATTCGTATTCCGTTTTATGCGCCGTCGCCACCGAATGTTTTAAACATTTTCTTCTACACAAAAGTTGTCTCCCACCCAATTTTCTGAGCATTTCATTTTAAAACTTTTAGTTTCAAAGGTATTACATAAACCTTTCACCACTCTACTCAAAAACAAAAAAGTCAATGCAGATCAAGACCACAAGGTTTTTTTTGTGATTTGTATTTTATATTTACATTTAAAATTAACACTAATCATCGTTTTGAAATGACAGTTTAATTAACAACATATTAGAAAACAAATATAAATGACTCAATTCTATTCATTCATACGCCATCCATCAACCCATCCATCCTACCCAAGCAGGAGTTTGAATACCATTCCTTCTAGAATAGCTACGGAATCTATACATCTACAATGCTACTTGTAGCCCTCTAGAAGAAGGTAAAATTTATCGAAATTAAATACTTCTTAAAAACCTATTGAATTTTTCTTCATATGTTTCTAAGAGGCGTTTCTAAAAGTCATGTTTAGAAATCATCTTGTTACTTTCAAAGATGTCTTGTAAAGCATTATCAATCATTCACAAAACTACTTTAAGAGAATGGTCCTAAACAATTTCATCTTTAGCCGTGAGCAGTTTAAAGATTGTTTTAAGAGTTTTTTTTAGAGGATTTATAGACCCTTTAACATTTTAAATATTTTAATTGTCGTGACAATTCCGAACCCAACATCAAAACTAAATGGTGAAAGCTAAAAAAGCTAACTCTTATTGCCATGAGAGTAAGTCCTCCCCAAACAACGGAGTTCGAATCGGAAAAGAAAATGACAACATTCCTGCTGAGCTTTTCAAGTGCGGTGGTCACATCCACCAGATCATCACTAACATTTGGACGAAACATGCATCAGTGGCACAGCAGTTGGATTAATCAAATTCATAAGGGAATCAGTATCCTAAACGTCGCATATCAGATCTTCTCAATTACCCTTTGTGAAAGACTGAAGCTTTACCTAAACGACATCATCGGGAGTTACCAATGCGGTTTTCGACTAGGTAAATCAACAACGTACTTTACACTTACAAGACTCCTTGAAAAAACACTGGAATTTCAAATCGATACTCACCACCTTTTTATCGATTTCAAGCAGGCATACGACAACATCGATAGGAGCTCGCTTTTTACATCAAGGAGATCCTTCGGAATACCATGTAAGCTCAACAGACTTTGCTGGTTAACCCTTGCGAATACTGATAGTGTTGCCAGAATTGGCAACGAATCTTCTTAGCAATTCACTAGGTTTCTTACACGTTTTTCTAACAACACCTTAGAGGAGATTCGAAGAATTGTACTAGGAAGTCGATGTTTGTACGGTATGCGCTGGCTCGATTCAGTGGAAGGATATTTAACGAAGTTGCGAGTGAAATCGAAGTGGAGAAGAAAAGCAAAGGATAGAGACGAATGGAGAGTAGAGTAAGGTAACGTAAAGAATCTTGATCTAGAATTTAAAGTCCTCTGTTTTACGTTAAAAGTTTTATATTCGAAAGAGATTCTGGTTTTAGCAATTTGATTTGTTTGAAAATTGTATTATTCTACAAAGTTATTTAAGGGTTACAATTCAAAATATCTGACAAAAAAAAATGTTTTTTAAAATAATAATAATACAAATTGAATGCCAAATAGAACACATTACAGACAAATATTTCGTTACATAGGCTTTTTTTTTTAGGGCTCTAAAAGGCTTATTTGTAACCCGATGAAATTTGTATGAACCTTGGGCTTAATATTTTTTTGAGATTTAATTTATTTAAAACCGTTAAATATTAAATTAAAACATTTTTAAAATTGAAATTATAAAATGTATTCAAAATTATATTTTTTTAAATATTAATATTATATTTCTAAAATTATAATTTTAATATAAAACAAATTTTAGCTTCTGATAGCTGTCGAAAGCGAAACAAAGATTTGTATAAAATTTATGTTTCCATCACCCAGAGCTAGTTTTCCGGAAATTTGGTATATTATGACAGATTTCTGCTTTTTTTTTTTGCATCCAATTTAGATTTGCTATTTTTTTCAGGTTTCCTGCAAAGAAAGCATGAATTTCTGAAAACTTTTCAGAAAACCTGACAATTTTTTCAGATTTTCTATCATATAATAAATATCAAAAGGAAAAAATTGAAAAATGATGAAAAAAATATTTTTTTATTGGTATTTATTTTTAGAAAAACTGCAAACGATTTTTAAGTTTTCTACATTTTTTCAAATTGTTGGTAAAATGTAATTTTTCCTCTGGGTGATGAATACAACTGTTTTCTCTAATTTGAATTTTGTAAAAATGTAAAATTCTACAATTATTTTTTTTGTTTTTTCACACATACAAATTAAGAAACAACAAAAATAAATCCATTGCGTATAAAATGAATCTAAGATCAAATATTGACCTGTCATTAATTGATAAGGAAAGATGGTCTTTTTTATATTAACATTTACAAAACAGTATAGGATAAAAAAAAAACACTTTCATCCGAAAAAATCTCAAAAGCAAAAATATACATAACAAGCAAACACAAACTAAAATGATAAAGTATTGCAAATTTTACATACAAATCAAGTTATTGGTATTTTTTATCACAGGATGGATATAAGAAATGCAAACAAGTGTTTAGTTTTATCTATTCCATCCTAAAGCCATATAGCAAAAAAGTAATCACAAACTATAAAACTGAAAGTATAAGTTTTAAGTGTGCTTTTATGCCAATCTCTCTCGCTCTCTTTGAATAGACGCATTTCTCATTAATCTAATCGTTAAATATAATAATAATCTTGAGAATTTATTGGCAATTATCGCAATGTTTATAACTTTTATTAAGAAAAAATTATAAAAAAATCCTATAAAATTTAATAAAAATATCATCTTTTGCAACAATGTAATCTTGCAAATTTACATATTTATTAAAAACGCAAAGTACGATGGTGTGGTGTCTGTGTGTCTTGTTTACCAAGTTTATGTGTTGTGAGCAATCGATTCGTATAGTAACAAGACCACAACTATAGAATGAAGGAAAAACAGGATCAAGTTATGGCCCCTTTTAGTCTCTCCATAATAGCTGTGGGTTTTGCTCTCTCTGTCTGACTGTCTATAGTTCACTGCTTTTCGAGTTTCACAAAAAGCAATTAGTGTCTGAACATTCTAGATACCTGCATAATAATATTTTTCAATTAATAAATTTTCAATTCATAATATTAGAAAATTAAATTAAGAATTTATCGATGATGATAACAAACTTCGCTCTACAACTCTAACGTCTAACTACTTGCTATACATTGTATGCTGCTCTTATGTGTAGAATGTGTTTTAGGATGCTCAATATTTTTATAGGGAGTTATGGAGTATTATTTGGTGTTATTAACTTATAATATACTTAATTAATAATAATTGCTCTCATTCATTCCTGAGAAATTGACCCTTTAGAGCGTCTTGCTATAATTTAAGGATAGTCATAACTTCAACATGGTGCTATGGGTGTATCGCTTGTAAGGGTAACAGAAGTTTTGTTTAAACTGGCTAACTATAACGACTGATCTCTATAATGTGCCTCAAACAGTCGACATTTATTCACTAAATTCATTGGGTTTACTTCCTCAAAGATCATATGACCGACTGTGTAGTGGATACTATACGTCCGTAGTTTTCATGAGCTAAAGAAATGAGGAGTACGTAGCGACGGTTACCAGGAGATGACAGCTGAGAATATCATTAACATCGGAGCTTGGAACGTTAGAGCGCTGCTGAAAACGGCAAATATGAGGAAATCAAAAACGTTCTACAAACCTACAACATGGACATCACAGCAATCCAAGATGGAATCGAAAATACATAGATCGGAACAAACAACATCAACTCGATCTATACTACAGTTGTGCCGATAAAACAGGAATGTATGAGTATGACTGTAGCTTCGCGGTGAGCGTATAATTGCGTGACAAAAGTAATGGAAGGGATTTAGTCAATGACCATTTTTATACCATCCATATAAAAGGCAAATTCAACAACTGTAGTCTTGTATGTACATGTATGCTCCTATTGACGTCATAAAAGATCCAGATGTGAAGGATGTGTTCTATGATCAATTGAATATGGCTTACAACAGCTGTCCAAGCTAAACCAATAAACTGATATTAAGCGACCTAAACGCTCAAATTGGTATTGAAAAAATCTTCGAAGAAACCGTGGGCAGCGCAACCCTCAAAGACAAAACCATGAAGATGACAAGGAGCAAGGAGATATGTTAAGGCTGAACATGATAAGACGACCGATAATGGAATCCGTTTTATCAATTTGGCTGCGTAATACTGGAATCAATTTCTATGGCAATCAATAACATAGCAACAAAAAGCACAAGAAGGCATGGTTCGATTGGAATTTCGAGATATCACTGACAAGGAAGAACGAAGCTCGCGCACAGTGGTTACAAAGGAAAATGAGGGCAGCCTATAATTTTTGTTCGGACCACTTCGAGAGAAGAAGGGAGAACACGATGAAGACCAGATCCAAGTGCTACAAGGATACCGGAATACAAAAGACATTCGAAAGTTCAATACTAGAATAAACAACTATCGAAGCTTACCCAACCCAATCACATTCCCATGAAAGAGCAAAGACAACCAACTCCCCCTAAACGCTGATGTGGCGATTTGGAGCCAGGAATCATGGGTCAGTAAATGGAATGTAGGTTGGATAAATTCAATTTTTAAAAAGGGTGAACGAACGCTCTGTGATAATATGCGGATTTAGCATTCTGAACATAGTCTACAAGATCTTCTCCATCATCTGTGAAAGACTGAAACTCTTCCTAGCTAACATCATCGGAAACTATCAGTGTTGTTTCAGGCCGGGAAAATCAACATCTGATCAGATCTTCACTTTGAGAGAAATACTGGAAACAACTCTGGAGTACCAAATCGACACCCACCACCTTTTCATTCGAAGAATTGTTTTAGGAAGTGGATGTCACTACATCAATCACAACATCAATCGCGAAGCTCAAAGATCCAAATCTACCACCCACTAATAGTCCCAGCCGTCATGTATAGATCCGAAAAGTGTGAGTTGACAGCTGCTGACTGCCAGAGACATTCATTAAAGTATTTTTAAGTTATTCAAAAAATAAAAATGTAATAATGAAAGAGAATTATAGCAGACACAAAAAGTGTAGTTCGTATATTGGGAAAAGCATCGAAACCTTTCACAACATCAAGAGGATTTCGGCAAGGAGATGATCTTTCTTGTAATTTGTTTAACATTTGTCTGGAAATTATTGTTAGAAGGGATGTTCGAGCGTCTAACATTAACATCTTCGTGAAATCGTCTCAACTTCTTGGCTACGCCGATGATATTGATATCGTTTCTCGAGACGTGGAGAAGAACAGTTTCCCTTACACTAGTAATGCAGCGGAGAGAATGGGGCTCCTCGTTAACGTAAGCAACAAGCAATTCAACAACCTTCGGATTGGGTCTGAAGACTTCGAGTCAGTCCAGGATTTTGCGTACCTTGGAAATTCCGTTAACCGCAACAAGAGTTCTAAGGTTCAAATTTATGCGGCGCAACACCAAGCTGAAGATCTACAAGACTCTCATCGCACCGGATGGATGCGAATCGTGGACATTATCAGGAGCAGACAGACAACTGCTTTATGTTTTTGAGAGGAAAGTGTTGAGAATGATCTACAGTCCATTGTGTGAAGCGAATTAGTGGAGGACCCGGTTCAAAAACGAGCTTTATAATGAAGCTACCAACGTGGACCGAAGCTAGCTCGATGGCTGGGCCATGTTTGACGCATGGAAGAGGCTCCGGCAAAACAAAAAATGCAAGCCATATCAGGATCTTTCATCCAAGGGTATCAACAACTGGAAAAGTACCGCCACAAACTGAGAGATCTGGAGAGCGGTAGTCAATAGGTTTGAATTCCCCAGTCAGTCATCGGACGACCATCAAAGTTAAAAGTAAGTATTCTTTTGATAAATTCAAATGCTCACCCATCATTTTAGTTTGTTTTTGTATCTTTTGTATCTTATCACAATGACATTCGTATAACATATATAACAATTTTGATTCGCCTTATGAAGTATTTGGTAGGTCCATAAACAAAATTTCGTGAACGTACCTTAGCCTATTAGCGTACCCTTAAAATCTTGTTGATGCACACTTTTTGGTGCATCCTACACTTTTTGTGGCACACCCTACACATTGTTTTATATACTCTACTTAATTGTTGATTCACTCAAAAATAAAAATCTTAACGTCATACAAAATTACTCAGTTTCCACTCTATTGAAATGAGTAAAAGAAATATAATTTAAAAATCACATTTTTATTTCTCTGGTGCTTGCTGTTAAATACTTTTTTTAAATATATTTATTATTAAGATTTTGATGAATTTAAAAGCTAAACAAAAATAGTTTTTATGTATATTTTTTTAATTTCATTGATTAATTTCTGGAATCTTGAAACTTACACACTTCCAAATTTTTCATCAGATGATGACTCTATTCAGATGCATCAGGAAATCTAAAAGCACTGAGGCATACGTAAAATAAAATCGATATAAAAATTAAAAATATATGTATCTGAAAACCTGTTCAAAGTCAAGAATTTTGTTTGTCGAATAACTCAAGTAACATTGATCAACCAATAGTCAGAATGACCGCATTAGAATGTTTTTTTACGTAATTTTTACCCCATTTGCCGGTCAAAGTCTGAAGAAGTTTTTGCGTTTTTGACTACGAACTACCAAGATATTTGTTTTTTGGAATCCGTGTTTAACAATGAGACAAGACATTATGTGTACCTGATGAAATCATGAAGAACTATTTTACAACCATGCAGTGACTTCCACATTATAATATATGTAAAATCTATATAAACTTTATTTGTATGAGGGGCAAAAAAGAAAGAATTATACCAAATATGGTATAATGGTATAGCAGTATTGGAAAAGCAAGCCAAAAAAAAAAAGGCTGTTAAATTCGCTAGAATTTTACATGAAAACTTCTGAAACAACAGCGGAAGGGTTACTCACCGGTGAAAATATGTACCGATCAACTCAGACAGATTCTGGAGAAGACTCATAAATTCCAAGTCGATACACACACACATAACCTTTTCATCGACTCTCAATAAGCGAACGCAGCTAAAATCCGTGATTATCTATTCGCGCTCAGTGAACCATCTTGACTAAACAAACGGAACTCATGGAGTTACATCTGAAGACTAAAGACTTTTCTCTACATTTGGAAGAAAGGTGCTTCGAGTTGTCATTGTCGCCTTATGCTTGGAAGGTGAATGGATAATTAACCTTTTATGAACACCAAAAAGTAGTTGAGAAACCCTAAACAAAGCGTCTTAGTTCGGCAGGAGATGTAGCGATGGACTATAATATCAGAGGGTACATGTATACGTAAGAAAGCGAAGAGCAGACCTTGTAGAGTAAGATACAAAGGAAAATGTATTCCATACTAGAACAACAGTCAGAAACTGAAGGTGTGACAGTAACTATATATGTAGAAATTTTAAGCAATCCCATATAAAATCCAGTGTACAATTTTTGATCATTCGAACTTGTTCCCAATCAAAGAAGCTTTGCCCATACAAGATAGCTTTTCTTAAACAATTATATTGACAGTTTCTTACTAACATATAAAGGTTTTGTAAAGATGAACCCAATTTACCCTATTAATCTTGGATATGTGTTTATAATTTACAGACTCCTAGTCTGTAGCTGGAAAATCACAGCACAACCTTCCTGTTGTGACTGATTCTGTTCCTAATATAATGTAATTACATTATTAGAATTTATGTGCGGAAAGCGTAGTTATAGTTTATGTATTTCAACAATGTATAGAAAATTCCAAATAATATGTGTGAGAATTGACTATTATACGCTTCATTTATGACGCCACTTCTTCATTGAATAGAACAGTGATAGTGTGTTTTAGTAAGGTGGTATGAAATTAAATTAAAAGGAAATTCGCGGAGTAGACATGGAACTTCTAGAAACTTTTTGAACAAAACCAAACAATTAAAATTAAAAGTTGACCTAAATAAATAGTTCACTAAAATATATATTGAACATAAATATAACCACATGCCTGACTGACTAAATATATGTGCGTGTTTTTATATTATTTTAATAATATATTTTATTGCCCTTATAAATAATTAAATAAAAATAAATTTGAATAAATTATTGTTTTTCATTTTTATAATAATTATTAGTTATATATATTGTAGTGTATCTATGAAAAACAACTATTATACATTGTCAGAAAATTCCTTAAATCTTAAAAAAACGTGATAAAAGTGATGCAGTAATTAATAAATCATATATTTTCATAATAATTACTTTGCAATCATATTGTAAAATAAATATAATGATTTTCAATTTTCTATATATTTTATTGTTCTATATTCAGAGTCTTGACAGTAAATTAACAGCAGATTTTAATTGCATTATAAATTATAAGTTAGATGTTTTTATTGCTGGTTAATTACTCACTTGTGTTACTTTTCGCAAATATCAAACATGATATAATAAAATATACTCAACTCATGTTTTTAGTCAGATAACTTTAGGCCCTAAAGAAAATTTTAATTGTATATGATGTGTTATCTTTAATGCAGGGTAACCTCAAGGTTCTCCTTGCATATTGCGATATGCGGAGAATGATGAAGTATTCGTGATGCATGTAAAGAATAAAACACAATTGCGTTTCCTGCGTGTAATGTAAGTATTTGGTTTGAAACGTTTGTTTCAAAAACACTAAGGCACTAAATTATTTAACTAACATTTCGATTGTTATAAGTCTTTTTTATGAGTTTATTTTGTGAGTTGAATTTGACTTGATATTTATGTATATATATATATTCTATCTAAAAGTACTCCAAAGTTATTAACAAAAATAAGAGATATATTTAGAAAGTCATTTTCATTGCGGCTACGAACTTGGAACTTGCAGGGCAAATTGATATATAAGATATGAAGCTTCAATTCGGGTTTGGGGAAATTTGTCTTGGCTGAAAAAAGTTTTCGCTTAGAATCTTATGAAGTTGGTGTCATTTTAAAGAGTGACTCTAAGACAAATAGTAACTCAAATATAAGATTTCCAGGATGGAATTGGTTCAATACTGTAATATGAGTACTATTTTCATAGATCAATATCATATATATTATAAAAATCAGTTTGGTATGTTTG
>JXPG01030797.1:5698-16032 GCA_001015175.1 Megaselia abdita
AATATCTTCTTATCTCTATTGTTGACTATCAAAATTACTTCAATATCTCCTTTTCCCAAGGCTACCAAAGACTTTTTTCCAGATGCCTAACCATGCAAGCATCATTGAAACGTTAAAATGTTACAAAAAATTCCTTGCAATCTGTAACATAAATTGTCAACCACGAGTCATGTCGGCTTATGTCTTCCAAATTTGTGACATCATTATAAACAAAGGCCNACTCCCGTTATATTCCCTGATGTACATGCAAGAATCCCTTTGATACCTAGCTCCCGATGTAGTAACTGTCGACGAAAACAGACTTTGTAGATTATTATATTTATTTATCCTGCGCCGATAGAGTGCAAAACAGGTCCGTCGATATGTCAGTAGCAAACCAAACATCTTTCAGTAAAAGGCCACATTGAAGTCTAGATGTTGCTTTCTGCAGATCCACAAGCTGTCTTCTTTAGTTTTCCATCCGCAATCCACTTACTATCCAGTATCACTATCTCGAATACAGTACCCCTTCTCATTGTAATAATTGCAAACATCTTCTTTCTTATTGGAGCTCTTCTTGGATATAGGCTTTCGATCCTGATTTACACTAGTCACTAATGTTTCTTACACTGATTTTCTCACTAAACTTGTGTTATCAGATAATCAAAGCTTCTGTCTTCATTATTGGTCAAAAGCATCCAACTAGATTGAAATGTTTAAAAGTTTGTGGGACGAATACTCAATATCTTACAAGTCCGAATCAAATCTGACAGCTTTTGTTCCTCTTTTGTGATTACTGAAGGCTGTTGTTTAACTCATTCCACAAATTGATGAGCTTTGCCATGTGAGTTGAAACATCGTCCTCTGAAATCCAGGACAACGAGAAAAAATGTGCACAAACCTTGAAAAGATCGTTTTATGTGACTTCGTATACAGACTTTAGGACTTCCAAAGCTTTATGTGCATATCTCCTGTCGAGTATTTTTAGATACACGTCCTCATTTATTGCACTCGCATAGACTTTGCATAGTTGTTAGCTTTACGATACAAATCAGCTTTTGGCTTATCAGCTAAAGAACCAGATCTTAAGAATGATTTTCTTCAATAATTGTTAGGTTTAAAAGCTTCTTGAGTATATTGGGAGAGAGACAATATTTTTTCTGAAAGTTACTACTTACTCCAAGCTTGTATCTATACAGTCTGTATATAATTCTTATATCACTCTATTTAGAGAGAAAATCAGCACAGAAATAATTTTCGAAATAAAGAGTGGAGTCACATGGCAAAATCGCACTTTAATTTTTTTTATGTGACACTGATAAGTTACCTATTGCGGATACTTTGAAGAGGCCAAATGAGAACTTTATGAATTAATAGGTCTTAGGAAAAATACAAAGGCCTACTGTATGCAAACAATCTCTCTCGTCCTCCACTCTGACGATTTTGAGTTCGATCCTCTTAAATAATTGTTGTAAAAAATTAGTATTTTTATATATAATTATGAGAATATTTATAATTATTTTATATTTGTAAATCAATAAGTAATAAGTATAAGGAATGAGTATTTTATGTAAAAATTGTAATTTATGTTATAAAAAATAATAGTAGAATATTTATACTTTTTTTACGTTTATAAAGGAATGCGTATTTAACGTAAGAAATAAGTAATTTAGTTTAAACAAAAGTATTTATGATTTTATTATACATTTTTAATATTCAGAAATATCTTTTATATGATTTTAAATTATTTACGTTTATAATTTTTGTGAATATTAAAGAATTTTTTTCCTCTTTCATGAATATTCAATTTTGAACTAATTTTGAATTGAATTTATTACAAAACAAAAAATCCAATACATTAATTAATTTTTTTAGAAAATCATACAAATGTAATGTTATGTTTTAATGGATGTAATAATTACATATCAATGCTAGTTAAAATGAAATATTTTATATATTAAAAAAATTAAATTAAACCATAAGTTATTGCAAACAATAAAATTTCTACACAAATTAATTGTATTTTTCATTATATACAAACGAAAAAGATGTAAAAATAATACCGAATATTCAAAATAAATTTCAATGAAATTAATATTTTTTACATAATTAACTCATTTCTAAATCATTTCCAAGAAGAAAGCATACAAGATTTTTAATTTTCCAATCAGATGTAGAAAATGTTTTATGAAAATACGAACGAATTTCAAAATCGTTTAATGACCGAAATATATAAAATAAAATAAAATGAATTTTTTATATTCAGAATGGTTCAATATGAGGACATCGAGGAGACAAAAAACAGACTCTTAGACTACTTTTAGTAACATTACATGGAGGCTTACTTTTACGAAAAATTCTGATATGTGTACTGAGTATAGAACTTAGAATCGTCAGAGTTGAAGGCGAGAGTCCTATCATCTTTACCAGCCAACCTATGCGAATGTATCTACCTGTTACAGATCTATTTGTTTTTAGGGAATCTTCCGTATTATGATCTCTTCCGAAGGAGATGAGTCATGCTTTCTCCTTGCTTATTTCAATATGAACTGAGATCTAAGAAAACAGGAAAAATTATACCTATACATATTCATGTTTAGAAGAGAACCTCCTTTTTTAAATATTATATATCAAAATACATGACATTATTTCTCCAGCTAACATTTCATGGATTTTTGTTACTTTAATTCCAACCCAGTCAACTTGACATTCTTAAGAAAAACACTACAAAAATAAAGAAATGCCATGAAATGATGTTAAATTAGAAGTCGTTATAAAAAGGAAAAAAAAAAAACATACAACTGCTATCCTTTAAATAAAATTGAAAGGGAGTACATTTTCTAAAGACGTATTTTCCAGTGATAAACTTCTCTCTAATAGAAGCCATTTTGAAGAAAGCAGCCCTTCCAAGCATTAACATTGTGAAAATATTGAATATAAAAAGCATGGAAAGTTGGCAAAAAGGGGGTATTATTTTACTATGTTATCCTGTTATTAAGGAGAATGATGACAATACAGGGATAAGAACAAAGTACAAAGAACATGACATTGCCGTAAACCAAAAGCAAGAGCAGAACAGAACCGTTTACATACATTGTTAGCTTAGATTCTTTCTATACATTAAATTTACTATGTACCTTAACTTTCCTTTCATTTGAAAAGATAAAAGGGCTTTTCCTTTTCATATAAGTGAATAGGTGGTATGCCCTTTTCTGTATTATCTTATTTTTATGGCGATGTGTTAAGAAAAATGAGTGCTAATGAAATTAAGTCCTGGCTGGATGTGCCTTCCTTTTACTTTACCCCATTTTGCGTTCACCCCACAGGATATTTAATACGTTTATTGTGTTTAAATGAGTAGAAAATATTTATGGACGAACGAAACAAGTGTTGGGGCTGCTTCATTTGAGGAAAAAACTATTGGATATTTTATTGTTATAGTCTTACGTTTTTTGAAAAACTACTGAGTTCATTAAAACTTACGAATTCAATACTTTGAGGTTATAATTTGTGAAAAAGTTTGGATAATTTGTTTGGTATTTTAGTATATAAATGTGGTGTTATGTTATAAAATGAGAATATAATATTCATATATATGTAGCACAATAGTCATCTTAAAATAAATAGTTATATTATTAAATAGTTGCAATTTTTTTGTTATAATTAGCGATTTTCTATTAAATGTAGTGAATATTACAAGTGTGATAGTTTCGAACATTCTCGGTCTAGGAACATAGAGAACAAACATTTTCTTGCTGGAGCTTCGGCGTCCATTGTGTACACATGACCAAGCCATCTTAACCTATTCACTTCCTTCACCATCCTTTGGGCAATAGATTCGTTTGTATACTGATCGTTGTATATTTGTTACCCCATTCCCCATCAATGTTAATAGGTCCAACAATAATTCTTAGAACACGTCTTTCAAAAATCAATAGTCTCTCACAGTCTACCCATGATTCTGATCCATACATAAATATTGGGAGGATGAGAGTGTTGCAAGTTTGGATCTTTGTACTTCGATCTAGCTTTTTTGAACGAAGAAGGTGGTTAAGACCGTACAAACATTGACTTCCTTGTACTATTCTTCGAATTATCTCTTCTGAGGTGTTGTTAGAGAAATAAAAATAGTATAAACAGCGTTTGGAATCAATTTCTCTTTAAAAGAAATATTCCATTGAAGTCTAAGTGGAAGCTTTTCCAAGCAGTATGTAGAGTAAATCAATGCTATGTAGCTCAAATATATGGATACTCTGGCTTTGATGAACTTTTATGATGAAGTTTTAACGATTATTTCTAAAGTGAATTTTCAAACTGCCGCATTTTACTCCAAATGATGCTATAGATTTAGAGTTTGGTATTGAAAATGGTTACATTTAATCTACATCGAAACTACATCATGAAAACACTTTTCGAATACAATCAAGCTTGTCACTCATGTTATCAAAGCTGATCATACAGAAAAATATATTTTGGCAAAATAGTGGAATATATGTTGAAATAGATGGAGCACTTGAGCTTAGAACTCTTATAGAACATTAGAAGAGTGCAGACAGGGAAAAGGCGGTTGAAAAAACATTCAGTAGTGAAATCCTTCTTCATCATGTCTGTCCATGATGACCCTATTCAAAAAGAAACTTTATTTCAAACCTCTGAAATTACTTTCTGTTTCAAATCATATGTTCTTTTCGTAAAATCAGAAACAAAATAAATTATCCAAATGGCGAAAGAAATTCCGTAATTCTGCTCACGGAAATAGGCAAAGAAACAAATTGAATCAAATGTTTGAACTATATTGTTCTCTCTCGAAGACATTTTAAAATGTAGGTACAAGGCAATAAAGGTAAAGACGTAAGCTGAAATACTTGCATGACCACTCGGAAATGACTACGTGCTGGAACTGGATACGTCCTGTCATACTTATTCTAGAAGAAATATAGCCATCGACCAGATGGAAAATGTGGAGCTTAACTTAGTCCATCCTTCTTGAAAACTTAATCTAGAAGATACGTCTATCTACTACAATACGTATTGTAGATGGATGACCGCTTAGTCAAATAGTATAACCGCCATTAAAGGAGGATCGCCGGAGCAAAATAAATATTGACGGAACGATTGACTTCAGTTTTGAGTTATCTGAAATTTTTCTTGAAGAGTATTTAAATTAGAAGTAATTATTTTGGATTTGAACTCTTACATTTTAGCTTAAAATTCCATAATGCATATACCCAAGGTTATGGATGTAGTTAAACAACTACACATTTTTTTATAAGAACAGTAAAAACATAAATCTAAAATAAACAATCAATCTCAATATAGATTCTTCAATAAAATAAGTTTCTTGTATGATAGATACTTAAACCTGTGGATAATTTGTAATATCTGTAATAACATATTTCTGTTCCTGATAACAATACATTATTTTCATTTCATCTTCAAAGCAAGTTTTACTTGATTTACAATTTGTTTATAAAATAAAATTCGTAATTTTTTCAATGCACTGTATGAAATGCATTTTGACTTTACAATTCCTTAGTTTTAAAAACAGACTGATAGATTAGGAATTGTATCTAGTCGACTAGTAGACTATGCGGATGACATTGACATCGTCACAAGAAACGTAGAAGATCTGAAGACAAGCTTCATCCGGAGAAGCACTAAACTAAACATCTACAGGACTCTCATTATACCTGTTTTGATATATGGGGCAGAGTCGTTAGCATTATCAGCTCTATGAGCTACATGCAGACAGCTACATGCAGACTACAGTGTCGTAGATAGAGTGCGAGAACTACAACTTCTTGAATTAATAAGATTATATAACAATCTTCAACTTTGTGGATTGTCAAACATAACCATGGAGAGGTTCCTATAAATATGGTTACAGAACCATAACAACATACTCTGTGATCTACACTTATTTTTACCCCATAATATTTTAATTAATCTTTAGCTTTATGGATTGACATACATAATATTATATATGTTCATCTTTAAATATGGAAGCATATCAATTATATGTGTTAGCATCTATACAATTTTGTAGAAAAACAAATATGATGTTATTCCATAGTTGTAGACCTGGCTGCATCCATATTCTTATATACTTGAAGCCACTAAACGCGAGCCTCGTTCTTTGCTACAAACGCTTCATCGAAGTATGTGTCGAATCAAGGTTTCCTTTGTTTTGGTGGCGTTTTTCCAAGCACTTGTGTAATGTGGTTGATTGCTTCAGAAACTTGATTCTAGTGCTCTTCTGCTGACATAAGATACACCTATAGTATAAGAAAAATCTTATTTTCTTTTCTAACTTTCTAATTTTGATATTGAAACAAGTTTTTCTGTATTATATTGTATTTTAAATTAGCTAAGAAACCCATATTCAGAATTCAGTCATCTTATTCCGAGCCATGACTTAATATAGTATAGACTTTGTCGAAACTCAAGTACAACTAAGTTTTTTAAATTTTACATTGGTTTATCTTACAAAAATACAATTGAAAGCCGTCGCTAGGGATATTTCAGTACTCTAGTATATGATAAGACTTATGTTTCTTGAAATTTTTCTAATAGATAATTGTTTTACAATAAAATAAGTTATTGTAATGAAAACCCGTTTTTTTAAGCAAGGAAAATGAAGATGTCCTGTAAATCTTATTTAATTCGGATAAGACTTGTTGATTTGTATACGGAACATATATACAGGACAAGACTAGACATGACCAACACATTTGTATATATGTTTCATGCTATGTATCAGGCGCTGTACCTCTTAAAGTTAAACCGACATTTATTATTATAAATAATACTACACTGAAAACACAGCATATGTACCATACATGTTTCTAATGTAAACCTCATTCACTCAAAATAAGCAAACTACACATTTTAGTAATTAGGAAAATAGATATTGTTCTGAGTGGATTACATAGTTCATGTGTATATTTCAATTTGCACACATTTTGTTTAAAAAAAAAATATATATATATAAATTATTTTTCAATGAATAGCTTACACATTCAAATATGAAGTGTAATAAATGTGGATTCGGAGCTTTGAAATTGTGTGAATTGTATATTCTAATACAAATATTTGATGTCTTCCTATTTTCGAATGTGTATTTGCAACAAGAAAATATTTTGATTCTCAGTGTAGTAATTAATAATTCTATCATGTTATCTTCATTTTGCTTTGGGACTTGAATTCTCCTAAAACTAATATGTCTATCAAATTAATGCCATAGAGTTTTTACCATAAATATTACACAGAAGGAGACTCAATTATTTTAACTCAAGATTAGTAATTTAAAAAAAATCTCCATTAGAATTAATTAATAACACATTAACACTGATCTCTTCAAATATCTTCAAACTAAATTATGGAAAGAAAATGAAAAAAAAACCAACATTTCTAAAACTAAAAAAATCTGTTTACTTCTATCAGAATTTCTACTATGTCCTACACAAAACAATTTCTTTTCAGAAGAATCATAAAGATATGATTTTGAAGAGTCATTAAAAAACCAAACCAAATATAAAAAACTAAAAAAAAAATATACAAGAAAAATCAATACCTCTCAATCAACCACTTTAAGCTAAAAAAATAAAATAAAATAATAAAACGATAAAATATTTTAATTACCCAAAAATTAAACATAAAGTCAATATTTTGGTAGAATTAAATTTTTAAAGTTGAGTAACTGTAAAAAATTTAAATTTATATCGCACAATGTCTTCCTTATGTACTTGTTCGTTCGGTTGGGTCCTGTCCCGCCTATAATACACTACACAACCACTGTTTCCCTTGTTCATGTTGGTAGCACAAAAAAGCTAAGGGATGAAAGTTTTCATGTTCACAGATTTGTTTGTATAAACGGCTGGTTGACTTGCACTTTATTTTTAGAAGAAAATATAATTTGAGGGGATGGAAAATATTTATGTACAAAAGTGTACATTATGGAATGTCTGTCTATCTGTCATCGTTGTCAAAATGTCAACTCAGTTCCTTATTCACCACCTTTTGTTTGTGTGTTTTCTCTGCTCACTCTATACATAAATTTCTATGTCGAAAGACCACTCCCTTGTAAGTGTTGTGGAAAAGCTGTGTATATTACAACCACCAATCCAATGAATTTTTTATATACTGGAAACCGTACAACAATCAAGGGTTGGGGGATGAAAATTAAACTTTGTCTGCCTGGAAAGTCAGCAGCAAAAAATGTTACCTTTACATTAACCATAGTGAAGTCTACAGTAAATGTCTCTCTGTCGGAGGATGTGTTTTGTCGGATAAAAAAAATTGGCAACAAAAAAGAAAATTTCTAAAAATGATTACCAAATTGTGATATGTGATAAAATTTTAATAAAACTAAAATTAAGAAAATGATGGAATTACTAAAGTTAATGATGTGCAAAAATGATTTTCTCTCAAACGGATCTATCAAAATGGATGAACGTGTACCACCCATAAATTTGGATAACTTCCCGGATTTTCTATTGTGTATGTTCTTTATGTTATTTTTTGTGAGATATTTTGAAATACCGTCGGTTTGAATTTTCATTTACTGGAATTTTAAAGTGAAAGTATCATTTTTTTTAGACGAAGGAAATTAAACCAAAGCCGACGGACTTACATATTTATCTAGCTTTTTTTTTAAAGATGCATTTGTTATCTAGAATTTTTGAAAAGCATTTTTGATCGAAACATGTGAAAAAATCCAGTTTCTTAAACATATGTTATAAGTTTTGAAATTCGAATAAGAGCAACTTTTTCGAAATGTTGTTCTCTTGAATTTTGAGGAAGTGAACAACAGGTGACTCAATTTACACGATCTTTAAAATTAAGTGGTATAGTGGAATAAAGTTTTATATGAGAGGTTTGTTTCTTAACATTAAGTTCAATTCGATATTTTAAAATTGCCTTTCCTAAGCCCTGTAGTTGCCCTTTACTACGTTTAGCCAAAAATATGTTAAATATTCTCACTAGAAAATTTGGTCACACCTGACAAAGAAGTAATATTTATTAAAAAATCTAATTGTGAAATTCACCACATAAGTAGTAACTTAATATACTCAGAGAAATAAGTTTTAAACGAAACAAATACTTCAATTTTCTAAAATATTTGAAAGCAAATCAGCTATAACTTAAATTTTCAAATATTCTATGATTATCAATTTCTAAAATTGTTTTTAATTTGTTCTTAATTTTGTAAATTTAGCGGAAAATGTTGAGTTTTAAGATGTTGCTTATATTTTTATACATATTTTTAAACATTTTCTTTTAGGACCTTCAGGACCTTATACATTTTTTTTAATTAAATAAAAGAATAACAAATTCAAACATTTTTAAATATTTTTAAAAAAATTAAAATTTTGAATTTTTATTTATTTTAATTACTCTAACGGAACACTATTACAAATTACCCAAAAAATATCATAACCGAAAAATTCTAAAATACCGTTAACCTTAACTTAAAATCAATAAAACATTACTTTGAATATCTGCGAAAAAAAACTACAGAAACTTGAGTTTAACGATTTTAAAACTTTAGAACTTTTTTAAGATAAAATAAATAATTTAGCATTAAATTACTTTTTTGGGTTTTAAAGTTATACTATTTGTTTCTACATTTATTTATTTATAATCTTGAAGCTTTACTTTTCTCTTGAAGCTTAAATTTTCAAGTTTTTGGAATTTAGAAATTTATGTCAATTTATATTTTATTAGTATCAATTCTTAATTAATTAAAAAAAATAAACAAAAAATATTACAAAAAAGTAGTTTTTTAATTTAATATCTATTAAAAATTAAAATCCATATTTTTCATTCTAATAATCTTGAAATAAGTTAAACTTTTTCAAATATTTATTTTCCTGTTTTTAGGGTTTTTTTGAAAAAAAATACCCTTATGTTCTCGATTTGTACGTCCGTCCGTCTGTCCGTCTGCCGTAAACCTTTTGTAACGAAGATTTGAAGGGGTAAACATTGTCCGATATTGACAAGTGATACCTCATTTGAAAGGTCTATCTGACTACTACAAACTGGCACTAACAGAAATTCTATTCGTCGATACCAGATGGCGCTAGAGCTCCATTTCTGGAAGCTTCCATTTTAAGTTTTTTTAATTTTAGTTAAGATGGGGACCTTAAACCCCCATCATTACTTTTTGGAATTTCTGAATGCAGTGGCGTAGGAAGGCGAAAACCCGAAAAATGGGCTATAAAAAAATGACATTTTAGTGCATAACTTCGATATCTCGAATGACGCAGGGTCTTGTGATACATCATTGTGAAGGTATCAATAAGACCTACAAAGCCCCATACACATTTTGGAAATATATAGGCGTAGGCAAGGGG